>VUQH01082575.1:0-11580 GCA_015106775.1 Etroplus canarensis | reverse complement strand
AAAACGCTGTTGGCTGCGTGAGGGTGAGGGTGGGGGGAGGGAGCACAAGGAAGGGGGAGGGAGGGTGGGGGTGTAATGATTTCCAGCTGCCTGGGGCTGAGCAGGGGAGGATGTTCGATTTCTACGCCATCAGAAACTGCGGCCTGCTAAGCCCAGTCGAAGGGGTGCGTTAGTCGGATCATCGCTAATAATAACAATGTTTATAATTGTTTTCCGAAAAACACATTCAGGGGTCCTTTCAGCCTGATTTCCTCCCCTCAGTTTCTTCTGCTTTTGTTTTCAAGATTGAGAGCTATTTCTGGAATGAGCTGAACTCCTCAGTATCTGAACTGTACGTGCTCTGAGGCAGTTTTATCAGCTTGAGTTGTTTCCTGCATGTATGGACAGAAGAGTAGTAGTATACAATCCTCCCCCCCGCCCCCCCAATTAATTAATAAAATGTTCTGATTCTGATATTGTGGGCTTGGATCTTGTTGCTTTTTCCCAACATGTAGAAAACATGATATTTTATGCTATAATGCTACAGTTTGAATGACTTCTACAAGATGTTTATGTTTACTGATCTTAGTGTACTCATTAAAAAAGTAATCTTCCTCTCGCTTTAGCTTCTGTTAGCTTTGAGATTGTCGAGCCATTTTAATAATGATGTGCCATGATGTACACATGCTTGTGTTTCTGTACTGATTAGAAGCCGAGTAATGGCCCTGTCGATTTAGCCAGCGTATGCCTATGTATCAAAATTTCTCTAAAACGCTGGCATAGGCAGAACTATTGATGTGTTTTTAATTTTTTTGGACATATACATAACATATTAGTAACGTATTTAGAGCTTTTCCATAATTAATAGATGACTTATACCAACAAATGCTTCGCATGTTGCCAGTGTTCGCAACCTTTACCCAACATGCATAACGTGCCGTAGCCTATAGGCTACCGCTCAACAATGCAGTGTCAGCATCACCGTCATGCTGAAGAAAAATTCGAAGAAGGCTCCTGGCCGTGGACGCAAGGAGCAACCATCATCATCACCCACACCCTCATCACCCTCACACCCGCCCTGTGATGATGGAGATGATGCAGGTTCCAACAGAGATGCGGTAGCTGTAAGTTGAAAACACGTCACGTAAGTGCCGTGGTCGTCCAGAACACGTCAAATACGTCTACATACTTCAATATGCGTTGGAGATAAGTTTGATATAAGCTACACATAGGTTCAAAGAACATTACTCATAGGTTACAAATAAGTTTTAGGTACGCTAGACATTGTCTCGATGTATTTTTACTTATGAGTAACTTGTGTAGTAACGTGTGTCAACGATCGCGTAACTTACCTACAACTTATGGCTTGCATATGCGGGACGTATGAGCCATATGCTGGCATACGTTGTAAATTTTGTGCTTGCTTAAAATTTTTCGACAACCTCGCCGTACTCCGACATATATCAGCATGCTTCAGCGTGCTCTTAACTTATACAAAACGTACCCATAAGAAACGACAGCGTATTTGCCAAATTTTTCGTATGTTGGCATACGCTGGCTGAATCATCAAGGTGTGACAGGGGCTTAAGGAACATCCATCCATCCATCCATCCATCTTCTACCACTTACAATATATGGGCAGTCTGGGTGTTTCATTCAGTCCTTTCGCTACAGCTGTATAAAATCAATCACCAAGCCATGCAGTCTGCCTATGCAAACATTTGTGAGTGAATGGGTTGTTCTAAAGAGCTCACTGAATTCCAGTGTAGTACTGCAATAGGATGCTATTATTGCAACAAGTCAGTTGGTAAAATTTCTTCCCTCCTTGATATTCCACCATCAACTCTTAGTGGTCGTAGATGTAATGAAGGAGGACATGTAGAGAGTTGGGTTGACAGAAGAGAATGCAAAGGACAGGGTGAGATGGAGGCAGATGATCGGCCATGGAAAACCCTAAAAGGGAGAAGCCAAAAGAAGAAGAAGAAGAAGAAGAAGAAGAGATGAGTGGCATTATTGCAAAGTGGAAACGTTTAGGAACTAAAGCAACTCACCCATGAAGTGCCAGAGAATGCAAAGTCACAGAGTGGGGTAGCTGAGTGTTTAGGCACATCGTGTGTAAACGTGACCAACACTCTGATGGCTGCAGAGTTCCAGTCCTCCACTGGCATTAACATCAGCTCAAAAACTGGGCACCAGGAGCTTCATGGCATGGCCCAGCAGCTCCATAATGCCAAGTGTTGGATGGAGTCATGTAAAGCACCCCACAGCTGGACTCTGGAGCAGTAGAAACGTGTTCTGTGGAGTCACGAATCATGCTTCTCTCTCTGGCAATCTCACTGACAAGTCTGGGTTTGGTGAATGCCAGGAGAACAGCAACTGCCTGATTGCACTGTGCCACCTGTAAAGTTTGGTGGAAGGATAATACTGTGAGGTTGTTTTTCTGGGGTTTGCTTGGTTTGTTCCAGTGAAGGGAAACAATAATGCCTCATGTTACCAAGACATTTTGGACAATTCTGTGCTTCCAGCTTTGTGGGAACCATTTGGGGAAGGCCCTTTTCTGTTCCAACATGATTGAGCCCCAGTGCACAAGGCAAGGTCCATAAAGGCATGGTTGGATGAGTTCAGTGTGGAAGAACTTGACTGCTCTGCAGAGATCCTTGACCTCAGCCCCATCCAACACCTTTGGGGTGAATTCGAGCAAAGATTGTGAGCCAGGTCCTCTCATCCAACATCAGTGGCTGACCTCACAAATGCTCTTCTGGGTGAACAGGTAAAATTTCCCACAGACACACTTCAAAATCTTGTAGAAAGCCTTCCCAGAGGAGTGGAAGCTGTTAGACCTGCAAAATTGGGACTAACTCCATATTAATGCCTATGGATTTAGAATGGGATGCCGTTAATGCTCATAAAGGTGTAATGTGTAGGTGGCCCAATACTTTCATCCATACAGCTCATATAGGTCAGGGTCATGCCGGCAGCAGTCGAAGCAGACATGCCCAGACCTGCCACTCCCTGGCCACCTTCCTTGGAGATACTGAGATGTTTTGAGGCCAACTACGGTCAGGTATGCTCCAAGGTCTCCTCTTGGATGGACATCCCTAAAACACTCATCTAAGAGGGAACCAGGAGGTATCCTAGACAGACATCTGAAGACCCTCAACTGGCTCCTTTCGATGTGGAGGAGTAGTAGCTCTACTCCTAGCCCCTTTCCAAATGATGAAGATTCTCACTCTTCTTTAAATCAACTTTAAAGGTGAGCCCAGACATCCTGCGGCCGGGGGGGGGGTTCTTTTCCCCTGCTTGTATCCACAATCGTATTTGTGGAGGGTTTTGTGGATCTGAATGAGCCCAGCAGCTATTCGGATTGCCCAGAGTGGCAAGCGTTCAATTTGCAGCTTGACTGATCTGCAGCTTCTTCGTGCCATTTTGGTGGGCAGGCAGGACACTGCAGTAGCTCCTGAGGTACGAGGTGGTATTATGAGACAGCACAAGCTATTTCGCATTAACTTCAGCTAATATCTCAGCAATAAAATGCATAATCTCTCCCCTTAGGACTGCAGTTTCTTCACTTTGTCTTACAGTTTCCAGCTGTTTGTCACATCTGTGAACTCAGATCCGACTGACGTATGGGAAGATTTTGATGCAGAGTGCTTCAGACACTACGGTCAGTCATAAAATGGAGTGCAGAGGTTGTGATCTCTCACCAGCCAGCACAGAAAGTGTTTGTTTAGAGCTGCAGGGTGAACCGGGTCTGCCGGGATTCTGTATTTCAAAATCCGCCGCAGGAGGAAGAGAAAGATTGTTGCTGAGACCCTCAGAGTTTTAAAGACTTTCTGCTTTCTGAATGACAAACACAACGTGTGATGAGGTCTGAAAAGTTTAGTTTGGTCATGTGGTGGTTTGGTTTTGTGGTTTGGTGTTGTGGTTGAGGTTTGATCTGGGTGTAATAAGCAGAACATGAAGCCTGAATAGTTTCTTCTCCATGAACTGAAGCTGATTAATGTTTCCAGGATCTTCTGTGGACTGATGAATATGATGATAATTAGGAGCAGGAGGAGGAGGAGAATCATCTGCTTGGTTCAGATCCTCCATTGCTCTGTTTCAGCCCGTTTCTGCATTGATTCTTCCACTTTCTCCTCTGCAGCTGCAGAAAAGAAAAGATCCTGAAGGAAGTAAAATAAACAAAGAGAAAGTAGAGGGTGGGGGTGGAGGTACAGAGCTGAGTGGAAAAAAGCAGGGTGAGGGTTAACTGGGGCCCCAGGTATGTTCTCCACCCCCAGCACTGCTTGCTCAGTTTAGATTAGCCGCCCTGCAGCAGACTCAGACTAAATATGAAGCTATTTCTGTTAAAAGTCGATCGACTTGAACTGTATCTACCTCTTAGGAACATCCTGCACATCCACATGAACCTGCACATCACAGCAAACCTCATAAACACCTCAAACCGCTGGCACCAAATCTGAGAGAGATCAGACAGCGCGGAAACTCCTCAGTCTGCTGAACACTTCAGTTAAAAATAACAAAGAGCTTCTGATTGATGTTTGCCTTGTCAGAGAGCCAGAGGCTCTCTTGGACAGACCTATATTCTGCTTCTGGTGTGGGACTTTACCTGATCTGTGATCATTCGCCTCAGTGATGAAGACAAACATGAACATCAAATCAGTTTTAGGGTAATGAACAGGTGGTGGATCAACGAGAGAGAAATAAGTTTAAACCAGTGAAACCTATCAACCTAAGAGAGCAGATAAACATTTACAAAGAGACAAAGAGACGCTGATGCCGGATTAGAGGTCTCACAATCTCCACTCTAGTTCATCCCAAAGGTGTTTGTTGGGGTTGAGGTCAGGTCTCTGTTGTGGGCCAGTCAGGTTCTTCCACGTCAAATTTATCCAACCATATCCAACCATGAAGTATTAGTTTACATGGGCATGGATCATGACTATGATGCTCAACAGGGCAGTCAGAGGTTTCTAGTTCTCCCACATCCTGAGTGCAGCTACATAAATGAAACAATCCTTTATTGATTCACATTAATATCAGGTTGATCAAAATAGATTTTTGTTCAAAAAGAAGATAAAACAAAAACTGAAGATTTGATTTGAAGTGCATTTTTCCGAACTTGATTTCCATCTTGCTTTTTATTATTTTTAGTTGACAAAAAATGTTGACCTGTCTATGTAATGTATAAAATAAAAGTGATGGATCTGATAATAAGTGTATTTCTGTTGACAGTGTTATTGGTTTTCATTTATGTTGATTATAAGAAGATTAAGAAATTCATAGCACAAGAATTAATTATCTCAGTATCTTTGGGATGGTGGGTGTTTATTGATTTTTGTTGTCTTTTTTGTTCATGTTATGTTATTGTGTTTTATCTGTAAGATTTTTGTTTTTGATTTATTGTGTAATTTTTGTTGAAGGACCCCAAGGGAACTAGCAAGCACACTGGGGAAACTAATGGGCATCTGAATGAATAAAATAAATAAACTAATAAACCATGTCCTTATGGAGCTTGCTTTGCGCACTGGGGTGCAGTCATGCTGGAACAGAAAAGGCCCTTCCCCAAACAGTTCCCACAAAGTTAGAAGCTTAGAATTGTCCAAAATGGCTTGTTAAGCTGAAGCAACACCAGAACCCTCAGCAGAGTGTTGGCTACTTTTATGCACTCTATACCACAGCACTTGGCAACCCCGCTCTGCAACTTTACGTGTTCTCCCACTTTGTGGCTGAATTCCTAGGTGCTTCCATTTTGCAATGATACCACTTAACAGTTGATGGTAGAACACCTAAGAGGAAAGAAAATTCACAGACAGACATTTACATACCGTACCAGCCTGGAATCCAGCGAGCTCTCCAGAACCACCCATCCTTTCACAAATGTCTGTAAAGGCAGACTGCATGGCTAGCTTGATTTTATCTGCCTGCAGCAATGGGACTGAATGAAGCACCTAAATTTAACGATTAAGAGGAGTGGCCTGCTACTTCTGTTTGCATGGTGTGTCATTCCTGTGGTCTGTAGTGCCGTTTATCCATCTACATTATTTTGGTGTTAGCCTCTCAGTTTTTGAGGCATTCTCTATATTCCTTCTCTAGGATATAATGGAATTAAATAGCATTCAACTTGTGGTGCTTAAACCAACAAAAAGTGCACATGACATGGTTTCTCAAAAATGATCCACAAAGATTGTGGTGAGCAGTTTCATTTAGGAACTATTTTCTTTCTATTGTCTACATTCGCCAACAAAAAGAAGTGAGCAGCTGGATAACATTACAGATCAGGCGAGGGGGGCACCATCCGTGTTTTAGAACTTGGGGAGATTTTTTTGAGGGATTGGGTAATGATTTCTGGAAAAAGACAGTTTCTCTCTTTTCATTTCATTTTATTGTATTGTTTTTTAAAGTTTTTTTTAGCACTTTAAATCAAATACCACGTAGTTCCATTTTCAAGAGAAGGCAGACATCTTTACAGATATCTGCAAGTCAAGTTAAGCAAACTTTAAGGATAAATATCACTGCGGACCAGAAAAAATATGCAATTTATTAGCAGGAACAGTGTCATATGATAGAATAATTATAAATACAGTAAAATCCTGCATTCCAAATCTTAAAAGCATGACTTTACGAAAATATACTTGCAGCTTCCACAGTGAAAGCAGAGCTCCTTCTTAGCTAAGGAATGGTTCTGGAGAACAACAACACATGAGCAAGGGTATGTATGTACATAGTATGCGTGTACAGTATGTATACAGCCTGCCAACAGCTGTTTAGTGTTTTCCATCTTCACTGCAGCTGGGTATGTTCATGTTCATCTCCGTCAGTGCCCTCCCCCTTCACTCCTCCCCCTGCTGAAATCTGTCAGTCACACACGAATGTTCCCACCTCCACTGTTGAAATTTGGTTAATTTGTGGTGGTCGTGTTTCTGGCGAAGCAGCGAAGCTTGGAATTCCTGACCCACTTTCCACTGCCGCACATTCCCCAGCATTCCCAAGCATTCCAGAAAGCCATGATTGATATCAGTCAGCGATCAATCTGAAGCAGAAGACGGAGAGCTGGATTCACGCTGCATACCAAAGCTGCTTTGATGATGCATGCTGAGCTGAAAGACTAACTTAGGAACTGTCCTCGTGTAAGACATGAAGTCAGTTCTCAAAGCCCGTTTTACTTTTACGACAAAGCGCGCAGAAGCCCTCTGCACCGGCAGAAGACATTTCAGTAAATGTCACTTTCAGTTTTGACGGTGAAGACCTGCTCGTTAAATGAAACTTTATTTATGGAAATGAGGGATCACAGCAGCTCCACACATCAGACCAACTTCTTCACAGAGCCCAGTTTAGTTGGTTTCTGATGCTTTAACAGTACTGTGCAATGATTGATTGATTTATCGAAGTGTGCAAAAATAAAAGGAAATAGAGTACATGAAGCAATAACAGAGTTTGTACAATTCTAACAAGCTTGAGCCAATATTTGGTCCATCTGTCCATCCGTCGTCTACCACTTTCCCGGGGGTCCGGGTCGCTGAGGTAGCAGTTCCAACTGAGAAGTCCAGGCTTTCCTCTCTCCAGTCACCTCCTCCAGCTCTACAGCGGGGACACCAAGGCATTCCCAGGCCAGCGGGGAGACATAGTCTCTCCAGCCTGTCCTGAGTCTGCCCTGGGGTATCTTCCTAGAGGGAAGCGTCCAAAACATCTCAAGTGGGAGGCGTCCAGGAGGCATCCTAATCAGAGGCCTGAGCCACCTCAACTGGCTCCTTTTAATGTGGAGGAGCAGTAGCTCTACTCTGAGCCACTCCCGAAAGACTGACTTCCTCATCCCGTCTCTAAGGGTGAGTCCAGCAACCCTGCAGAGAAAGCTCATTTCAGCCGCTTGTATTCGCCGTCCCATTCTTTCAGTGATTACCCAAAGTTGGTGACCACAGATGAGGGTAGGAACATAGATAGACCAGTAAATCAAAAGCTTTGCCTTAGAGCTCAGCTCCCTCTTCACCACGACAGACCGGTACTGCCACGAGCCGTCTGTCAGTCTCCCGCTCCATCATCCCCTCGCACATGAATAAGACCCCGAGAAACTTGAACTCCTCCACTTGGACCTTGTCCCCAACACAGTGAGGGCAACCCACCCTTTTCCAGCTGAGCACCATGAACTCAGACTTGGAGGTACTGATTCTCACAGCTGCTGCTCACTCAGTAACAAACTGTCCCAGCAAGGCCTATAAGTCAATGCTCAATGAAACCATCAGGAACACGTCGCCTTAAACAGCAGACGAAGATATATTAATATCTGGTATTCATTAATTCATGCATCGTTGATGTTTTAGGTCAGGGAAGATGGCCAGACTGCTTCGAACTGATAGGAGGGCAACAGCAACTCGAATAATCACTTGATGCAACCAAGGCATGCAGAAGAGCATCTCTGAAGGCACAATACATCCAACCCTAAAGCAGATGGGCTACAGCAGCAGAAGACCACACCAGGTGCCACTCTTGTCAGCGAAGAACAGGAAACTGAGGCTACAATTCACAGAGCTCACCAACATTGGACCTGGAAGATTGGAAAAATGTTGCCTGGTCTGACGAGTCTCAATTTCTGCTGTGACATGCAGATGGTAAGGTCTTTGTAGGAATTTGGCATATACAACATGAAAGAATAGATCCATTCTGCTTTTTATTAACAGTTCAGGCCAGTGGTTGTGCTGTATTGGCGTGGGGGATATTTTCTTAGCACACATTGGGCCCATTAGTACTTGAGCATTGCTGAAACTCCACAGCCTACCTGAGTATTGTCGCTGACCACAGGTTACCCATCTTCTCATTGTTGCTTCCAGCAGGATAAGGCACCATGTCATAAACCTCAAATCTCTAGATCTCAGCCCAGTAGAGCCCCTTTGGAATGTGGTAGAATGGTAGATTCTGATCATGGGTGTACAGCTGACAAAGCTGCAGCAAGTATCATGTGAATGTACCTTTCAGCTGCTCCCTTGTATTCTCCACCAAGGGGTCACTACGGCGGATTAATCCACATTGGTAATTTGGCAGAGGTTTTACGCTGGATGCCCTTCCTTTTTTTTGGCAATATGTTTATTGTCTTTTTCAACACATAACATATACACATACATACATATACCCACTACACACACAGACTGCATACCCTTGCATCATAAGAAATTTAAAAAAATAGAAAAAATAAAAATAAATTAAGAAAAAACAAAAAATATATTGAAACAAAACTGGAAGCCTGATGTGTAAAGGTGTGGTAAGGTAAAAGTCTTACTGCCTCTAACCAAGCCCATGTCACAGTGTGTCATGGTCATGGAGACAGAGGGATAACTCAAAAGGGCTTTATTAGCCTACTCACAAAAATACAAAGTCCAAAAGGTAATCCTGGAGGTGTGGAAACTTCCAGGCAGGATTGGTGTCCCCCGTGAAGTGCTGGAGGAGGTGGCTGGGGAGAGGAAAGTCTGGGCTTCTTTGTTCAAACTGCTGCCTCCGTGACCTGGACCCCCGGAAAGACGAGACTAGACAAGACAAGCTTGTGTCATTCCAAAACTCCCCACTCTTCCTTAGCAACTAAATGCCATAAAATGCTTTGATTGGTTGATGTGGTGCTGTTTTCTACCAGTAGGATAAGGGATGGGATTTTTATTTTTCTTTACCTGCAAGTGCTCTCCTTTTTGCAGTTTCTTTCTGCACCGGACGCATAAAGAACATTTAGAAAAATCTTTCAGCACAAGTTGAAAGAGAGACTCAGCAACTCGTCAGTGTCTTTCAGGTACATCATGATTTAAATGTGCTGGTGCGTCCATCAACTCCAGAGGCTTAACAGTAAAGGTGAAACAGAAAACGCCAGTAAACAACCACAGAGGGAACCAGGGAAAAACTAGAAGTCTCTAAAATTAACTAAAGGTGACTGGTTACAAATAACGGGGGGCCAACAATGAACAAGTCTTATACTTGGGTCAGGGCAGGTGGTTCTAACGATGGACTGCCAGTGAGGCAAATCAGATGATCAGGGGCCTGGGACAAGCAGAAGAGGTGAGTTCACGATGTACAGGCTTAAGACTGAAGCACGTACTGACTAACTCACACCACAGTGAGTAGCTGTGAGTGCAATGAGTGGATGGCTGGCTGGTTTTTTTATGGGTGATAGAGAGCAGGTGTGTCTGATCATTCCCACAGGCAGTCCATGAGAGGGAGGTCGGGACAGGGCATTGACAGGGTGCACGGGAACCACAACATTCAGACTGTTTCCAAGCTAAGACCTACGAGGGGATAACATTGTCATGTTTTAAACCTTTAAAATGGAATTTTAAGATTTGAGTGATTGAAGTATGGTGTTTTCTTTAACAAACAGATTAGGAAATTCCTAAAAAAGACTTGCAGTATAAACTGCAAGAGTTCTACGTAGCTGTCAGCCGTAACATAACAGCTGATAAGCCAAATTTTTATCATTCTGGCACACTATTTACGTATTTTACTGTGTCTCTGTATCACAGATTTTTTTTTTTTTTTACAGATAATAAATCAGGTGATCAAAAGGATTCTAACATGTCTTTCATTTGGAATGTACTGCATTCCACTGCACGGGATATGTTCCTGTAAAATGAAAGTGAAATGCAAATGAGTGGCACTAAGGTACAAGCATCACTGAATGTAAATACAAGCACAATGACAGACACACACATACAGAGAAGAGTTAAGCACTGGGAGCAGCAGCAATGGTGTATGAAAGCATTTCTTGGTGTTACCTCTTCATTTAAAATCAATCATCCTATTTAGATCCATAGCTTAGATTACACCATTATTAAAATGTGAAAAGAAAGTTTCTTTGTTTTATGTAGGACTGTATATAATCCTGTGAAAAACTGAGCAGCTTTGTCCAGATGCAAAGGAGTGGCTGTTCTCAGCACCACCAAAGGCCTGTTCTTCATGTTCACTCTGCTGTGTCTGGTTTGGCCTTCAAGTTCACTGATAGACAAGAACCAACTGGTAAATTGTTTCTTTCCTCAAATTTGAGTAATGTTACACTTATTTGCAGATCAGCAGTCATTGTGTGTTACCACTGCTGAAACTGTCAGTTTTTCATATACAGTAGTAACATTATGCACTATGTTAAAACCTCTGCCATGCATCCTAAACTCTAATCAAGCCAATGCTCACTTTGGATTCACAGAAAGAGCTCAAGGAAAATTATGAGAAAATGCAACAACAAACAGACAATTTGAAGGTCAGTAAAGATTTCTCACATGCTTATAAAGATTATGTGAGCTTTGTGTAGAATGACATTATGTAGTGTATGTCCTTATATATTTCAGTTGAAATAATATACTGTAACAAGATAGCAGTTTGTTCTGTGTTATGAGGAGGTTTTTTTCCTTATTAGACTGAGCACAAGTCAAAAATGGACATGTTTGCTGAGTTGGCAAGTGAATATCTTAACCTTGTGAAACCATGGACAGCACTGATTGAGAAAACTGGTGAAATGCCGTATGGTGCGATTACCCCACAGAACACAGCTATGGTGAGCTTTAGACCTTCCATTGAGAAAACCAAGACTCACATAGACAGGTCAAATAAATAATTTGATGAGAAAATGGCAGACACTGA
>VUQH01082573.1:0-16049 GCA_015106775.1 Etroplus canarensis | reverse complement strand
TCCTTGATTGCTACCTCTAAGCATATTGTGCAATGTTGGTCTTGTGTGCAGCTCGGTAACATTCAGTATTTATTATTTACTGTTACTGATGCTTATCTAGGTTGTTGTTATGGATTGTATGTTTATAGATCATATGTCTGTTCTTTATTTTTTAGTTGCAGTATGCTTGTTACAGATGCAGTGATTGGTATCTTAATGTGCACTCTTCTTCTTTTCTCTTCTGTTTCTCTCTTTTTTTCTTCTTTCTTTTCTTTTCCCTACCTGTCTGTTCTGGCAATAAAGAAAGAAAGAAGTATATCAACAACAGAAGGCCATAGAGTTTATGGAGCTCCTTCTGGGAAATTAAATGTGTTTGGCACAACAAAGCATTCAGACCATGATTCTGCTTGCTAATACTGCCAGACAGGACAGGTTTAAAAAAAAAAAAGAACCAGGGAGTATGCAAACCTTTAGAAAACTGTCTAAACTAGTAATCACCAGAAATGTATACAGTACTCATATGCAAGCAAACAACTGAATGGGAAGGAAACAAGACATGCAAGGCATTTTCTTTTTTTTCACTTGAAAAAACATTTGATCTTTGACAAGATGAGAAGCACTACAAAGTTTCATGTCTTTTGCCTGTTGTGTGTTGCTATTAGAGAATAGACAGATTAGAAAATAAGACTAGTGTGACTCATATTAAATCCATACCATATATGCAGGTAGTGTACTTGTATCCCTCTTAGTTTTGCATTGATGCCTGATTGGTCATTAGCAGCCTTCTTTACAAAGCCTTACATATGTTTTGTTTGGAAAAAGCATTCACCCATTCCAGTTCAACACCTACAGCAACTTGGATTACTTCCAGAAATTAATCAAGCATCTTTTGAGAGGAATACCGACATGCTCTACTGCACATCTAAAGCTCAGGCAAAACAAAACACTGTTGTTTCTCTTATTAGCAAAAATACATGACATGGAACTTGAGAAAGGAAACACATTTTCCTTTATCTATTGCCTTGCCACATAAACTGAGCACAGTCTCTATGTTTATTCTGGATGAAGTTCTTAAGACGCTACACATAAACATATCCCATAATTCAGTAACGACGAACAGCCTATAGAGAAGAAATTTCTTTCTACAAGTATTATAAGAATATCAGTCATTCTGCAAATCCTGACTATTTCTTAAGCAAAATTTAGGACAAATTTTGTTTTTACAGTGTTGTCTTAATCTTCATTAGCAATGCTTGCAGTATCACTCTATGCATGACGGAGTTAGTCAACAGACTTTGGTCCATTTTGAAATATCTCAGTAGAGTGTAATGGATTTTAAGATGGACTGTGTTACACTTTTAGGTGTAATACATTTTATACATGCATTAATTTTGATGTGACATTCAAAACCTACTTATTCTGCCTGTCCTTTGGTGTTTCGAGTCATGCCACCAGCGGAGCAGTTTATTGTCTGGAGGTTCAATTCCCTTTATCCATAAAGAGTAGGCATTCTATTTCAATACATTACATAAAGCTTATACGTTATATGGACAAAAGTACAGGAGCTTTAATGGCATCCCATTCTAAATCCATTGGCATTAATATGAAGTATATTACATTCTTATTGTTTTATTATAAATTTGACTAAAAACACACACAAAATATACTTATAAATATTCACAAATTTTTAGTTGCATTCTTCACATCTTTTGCCCAGTCATTAAGCTCTAATCTTATCATATAGGCTTTAAAACTTAGATGATTATATGCTATGTGAGGTACTGCAATAAAATCTTTATGCTGTAAAAGAAGACATCATCCAAATTTAAAGTGTTGAACAGGGTCAACAAGTCAAGAGGCTTTAACTTTATAATATATCAGCAAATCTGTTACTCTGAGAAAATCCAGAGTAGCTCAATGAAATCCAATGAACACAACAGGGTATAAACTTCTTTTGCCTCTTTTTGAAGGGTTCAGGAGAATGAAGCATAATAAACATAAGACCCCCCTCTGAACTTCTTCAACAGAAGCAAATAGTCCCAGGCTGGCTATTGCTTTATTAGCGGTCAGCTGGTTCCCATTAGAAAGACTCTGTGAACTGCTATCTCTTCTCAACACTCCCAAACAAACTGACCCTCAACTGTTTGTCTCCCTCTAACCCCTTTCAGCATCCATCATGTTTCCTCAAGCAATATCCATGGATACCACCAGCCCTCCCTCAAACAGGGATTGGTGTTAGTGACCCCTTTGACCACTGGTGTTGTTCCAAAGCTAGGTATATATGGTGTTGACTGTTTGTTAGTCATAAATTCCCTGTTTTGTCTTATTGCACAAAAAACACATTTTCTTCAGCATCTGTTCTTCAAGGAACAGATGAGGTTTTAGGAAAATAAGGTGATTTATTGCTAAGAAGACTGGTTCTACTCTTTTCTGCATGGTAAAGAGAAGATAGAGGTATATAGTGTGAACACTAGAAATGGGGAGAAAGACAGCCCCTTTCGCTGTAAATCTAATTGATATGCAATGTTCTGTCCCATTTAAGTAATCCTTTTTATCACAGCATTTGGTACTACCTAACACAGACAACATATGCATTCTTTGTTTGACTATTTCCTTTGGGGTGCATGAACTTGTTGAGACCTGGGTGGTCTCTACTGGTTCTTTGGCAACATATTGATCATTTTTTGACTCCTAGGGTGTGATTTATTGACTTGTCAAACAAATTCATCTAAGACAGGTGGCTGTTCATGTTCAAGGCTTCTTCCTGGGACCCATCCCAGCTGTCATGTTGCCAGTGTCTTGCTGGCCTTACACAGAGAGACATATTAACATTCACACCTATGGCCAGTTGGATGCAAGGATGACATGCAAGTCTTTGGAATGTGGGAAGAGGCTCTGGTACTTGGAGAGAACCCATGTGGGCATGAGAACATCATACAAATGCTGCACAGTAAGACAATAGATTTGAATCCAGGGTCAACTTGCTGTGAGGTGACAGAGCTAACCAGTGCACCTCTGTGCTATCCCTTACCTAACTGGACCATTTGCTCATAGTATCATATAATTCTTTCTCTGAAAAAACCAAACCAAAACAAAAAACAATAAAAAATGGCTGTATTTGGTACCCTCTGATGAGAACAAGCTGTAGCATTAAAGCTCTGGGATATAGTTGTTGAACTATTGCTTTAATATAAGCTTTGGCTCAGTTTCTTCTTTGACTCAAGAAACAAAAATCCCTTGTAGAATTTATCAGTTAGTCATGTGTTTCACTTTTTTAATTCTATCAAGGTGATCGGAGATCCTGTATATCCCATAGCTTAGTTACTATGGTTAAATCATGAGTAAAGCCATGATAAATCAGAGGATTCTGTAGGTGAATAACATGAATGAAAGAATAAAAAACTTTTATAAGTTTGGTACTTGAATAGTGCTGAGGTAATGTGCTGAGGTTGACAAATGATAAAAACATGGATGCTTTCCTTTTCTTCCTCAAATAACATTGGTCAAATCTGTGGGACTGAGAATCCTTTGTTGAGCCCTGGCTCTTGGGTCTTACTCATGCTCTCAGACAGCCCCATCTGGATCAAAGGTTCACTGGTCCTTCCTTGTTCTTCTTACTTCCTGTGATCAAAAAAGAGAGTCAGACTGAGATGGACAGAAAGAAAGGCAGATAATCACAAACATTTAAAAATACATATTTTGAGAACAGAAATTTACAAGACTGGCAAGAGAAGGTGACTAGGGTAGGTGTGAGATTGAGGCGGGTGCAGAGGGTGGTGATCACGGGGGACTCAAAGACCTGACCAAATCATGAACACCATCCAACAAAGCTACCATTCATCCTCCTTCCCGTAATGGAAAACGTTTCCCCCCTGATGCTGAAAACAGAGCAAGGGGAAAATCTGCAAAGACAACAGACAGAGAAAGGTCTCCGCCGCCGTGGATTAGGATCTGCTTGCTGTGAGCCACATTCAGATACTCACACAGGCAAAAGGAACCAGGCATCTGTACCACAGAGCATAGAGCAGGGAGGAAATGAAAGGCCTGATCTTATTCCTCTGTGGGCAGAGGGATCATATGGCCTTGGAGGCCAGGGGGACCTGTAGTGTTCCTCTGCCTACTCAGACTAATCTTTGTTGCTGGGTACAACTGTGTATCTTGTGTTACCTTATCCACTTTTAAATTTCATTGTATGCATGATTTTAGATCCTTTATTTGTCCCTCTCCACTCAAATATTTTTAGATACTCCTGGATGTTTCAGCTTTACTATAAAGAATGAATTATATTCAGAGTTTGACCAAATGGCAGCTACCATTGCTTGAGGCTATTCAAAAGGAACCAACTGCTCTCTAGAAGTACTGAGAAAGTAATTGTTTTCATCAAGTCATTATGGTCTTAATCACCACTTCTGGGGCCTCTAATAAGTGTACGGGTGGTCATTTTGGAGATAATGGCTCCTTCAAGTGGTTTGTCATTAAGGTTTGAAGGCTTATAGAAAACTTTGATGTCTGCCGAGTGGCCGTTGATTGTCAGTGAACTCGCCTCCTTCTCTTTCCAGGTCCTGGGCTTGTGCTGAGTTGGACTACAGGGCTTGTGTTAAAACAGTAAGCAGTGATGTTTGTCCAGACATAGCACTGCTGTTTTGGGGGTTAAGGAGTTATACTAAAACTTGATTTGCACATTTACATTAAATCTTTGTCATAGGTACAGTGTAGTCACACAACCTACAGCACCTCCTTACACAATGCAGCTATGCAATCCACAACTGTTATTGGTCTGCTTAGAAGTATATGCTGTGTAAACACAGTATGTTGAATAGCCCAAAGGAAAAAAAAACAAAACTCCCGGTGATGAAATGCAAAGTGTTATAGATTGTAGTTTCATTTGGATTGCCTTTGTTTCTTAATTTTCATAGCTCTGCCACTGCAGATTTGATGATTTATGTCTAATGATGTCTTATCTTTTTTTACTATATTTTTATTTTTTAAAAAACTGTTTTCTAATATCTAATAATTCAAAAATCAGGATCAAGTCAGTTTCAATCACCATTGTTTGAAGTACATGAAGAAATACAGTGGCATTCAAACTCCACCATCAATTAGTGTTTTCTGTAGTGGCAGAACAATCCAGACATACCAGCAGACGTGCTATCATGCAACATTTTGATGAATTAGATTTTTCTCATTTGAATTGCACATAAACTGAAGTCTTTCCTGTATATACAGGAAAATATTGATGAGTTGGATTGGAGGGATGCTTGTTTAAAAGCACAAAAACAAATAATAAACACAAGATTTCAATTACTTCAATATTAGTGATTGATGAGAATGTACATAACACCTGTCAAACTCCATCGTATGTCTGCTAATATTCCAGATCTGTGTCCCAAATGTTTGACTGAGAAAGGAACTTTGCACCATTGCTTGTGGGAATGTGCAAAGATCCAAAACTTCTGGAAAGATATTATACAATGTCTGTCGGAAATGTTCAATAGCAAAGTCCCTTTAAATGCTAAACTATGTGAGCTTGGAATATACCCAGAGAACTTTCTACAAACAAGAAACAGTATGCAGTTTTGGACTTTGGACTTCTACAAGACGGGAGCGTTATTGCACTATGCTGAAAGAGTATGTACGCTCATACAATGAAGATGTGAATGAAGGAGCTTTCTGAATGTATTGGACTGGAAAGATTAATATACATTGCCAAGGGCAAACGAAAAGACTTTGTCAAACTCTGGGAACCATACATGAATACCATGATAAATGAAAGTGCTAGATTTTTCTGAAAATGATTTGCAAATGCTGTAAAACGTAACCCCCCCCTTTTTTCTTCTTAATTAATTAATTTATTTTTTAATTTATTTTGAATTTTATTTTCCTCCTTAATTTGTTAATTAATCCAATTTCACTATGTTTATTCGAATTGAAAAACGATGCAGGGGTATGCAGTATGTGTGTGTAATGTAAGCGTAATTGTTGTTTGTTTGTGGAAAATTTTGAAAAGGACAATAAACATAAAAAAAGAAAGCCCTTTCTGGGGCACCAAAAAACCCCCCCCAAAAAAACAACCCCAAAAACCTGAAGTCTTTCAGAGAACCATGAAATCCTGCTTCCAGCAATTAAACTTTCAAATTAAATGATATTTGCATGATCATAGATTCAGGATTTTTCAGTAAGAAAGCAGTTGTGCTAACTTTTATGAATTTATTGATCAGGTAATTGAATTATTTCTACATTAAAACACATCTAACGCAAGAAGTTGCACAGATAAAGTTTTTTCATCTTCTATAGACACCTTCACTGAACAGCAAACGAAAGCTTCCACAATGACTCAGTATCAAATCTTATGTAGAATAAAAATATAATAAGAGGTTACAAAAGTACTTACATTCTTTACCCAGGTAGAAGTTCAGACTCTGGTAGAAGCTGAAGTACTGATTCAACTTCTTTACGCAAGTAAAAGTGAAAAAGTACAAGCTCTGAAATAGCTGACTGACCCTCGTGTCACATTAATATAACAAAAAAATAATATTAATACAAGGGAATAGTAACTTATTCCAACTTTTATTAGTTATTCTGATGAATGTACTAATAACCATTATAACCATTATGCAGAACAAAAGTAGTAAAAAAATGAAAGCAGATCAAAATAGCTTTGTTTGCTGTTGCTTACATAGTAGCGGAATTAATTTGTCCCCACACTTAAACAGAAAAATGAGCAGAATGCAATATATGATGCATATATACTTTACATGAATGTTGCCTCTTTCATCTCTTCACCCTTTTCTTCAGTTGCACTCAATAAGCATAGATGATGGATACACCAATAGGATTGTCGTTTATTGTTCACTTCATTTAGGTTCAACTTGATTTGATCAGAATACACCCAGTGATTTGAAATATTCATTAATTTCCCTCAAATGTGTTAAATCTAAAGTAATAAGCTAGTTTTTAAAAAAATTATTTTTAATACTCGAGTAAAGTACAAATACCTGAAAGCTCCAATTAAGTACAATAACAAAATATTTGTACTTCTTTATTTCCCACCTCTGAATATAATGATAAAATTCATATCAGTTCATCAGATTATCACACTGACTAATGTGCAAAGGGAACAAGTAAGAAAGGGGGCGTTTTGGTTTGTTTTGTTTTTTAAACTAAGAAAAATTAGTCGTATTTGGGATTTGGGAGCATTTAGCTGTCCTGAATACACTTCAATGCTAAATATTGCAGTGCATGACTACACTGCAGAACCTGAGCATAAAAACTAAAACCAATAATGAACGTGTATGTCTTATTAGTACATATTAGAATAATGGACACCAGCAAAAATGGGCTACTGGCCAAGTGTCTATCATCACACTGCTTGCAGGAAGCCTAAAATTTACATTCTTTTTTTCAATCAAAGCACAATCCCTCTTGATCTTATGACTGAGTTTGCGAAGAGGCTGTTTAGCTTGGAAACAGACTTACTTCTGAAAAGATACAAAGACACAGATGAAGGGATGATCAAAAGGGAGAAACAGCTTTGGGTGGCCCCTGAGCTTCCGATTACCCCATATTGTGTTTTGGAAAAAGTTATTTTGTTTGGGGGTCTGAGTTTTCTGAGGGTACTAGTCTGAGCTGGGACATCCTGTTTCCTGAGGAGAAGATATTTGTCTCTTTTCTTCTCTGTCCTGGGGTACTGCCTAGGGGCTGGAGAAACTTGAAGGATGTGTCTGTTGATGGCTTTTATAAAAAAATTGTTGTTATTGGATGCAAGATAAAAGTTCCTAGTATCAGGAAACTGCAGTGATTAGGCCAATAAATATCTATTGGGGTGTGAAATCCTGGGGTAATAAAGATCTTGTGATAATTAATTTTTTTTTGCTTTTTACCTAATAAAATTTTAGCCTTAAACAGAAGACATTCTGCTAAAAGTAATCTACATGACAATGTTTTACTGGTAGAGTTACATCCATCCATCTATATTCATCTGCTTATTCAGTTCAGGGTCATGGGGGTGCTGGAGCCTATCACAGCTGTCATATGGTGAAAGGTGGGGTACACCTGGACAGATTGCCAGTCCATCGCAGGACTAACACAGAGAGACAAACAACCATTCACATTCACATCTATGGTCCATTTAGAATTGCCAATTAGCCTAGCCCTTCTGTGTGTTTTTGGATTATGGAAAAAAGAAAGAGAACCCATACCAGCATGAGGAGAACGAGCAAACTCCACACAGAACTCTGCGTTCTTCCCTTTTCTTGGAATATATGTTCACCACAGCCATCTCCAACCTTTTTGCAAAATCCACTACCATATCTACCCAACTCTCCTCATCCCCTCTATTTCCTTCACCTACATGCCCATTGAAGCCTGCTCCAACCACAACTCTCTCTCCCTTGGGAATACTCTCTACCACTTCATCCATCTTACTCCAGAATTCCTCTTTTTCTTCTAACTTGTGGGACATATGCACTAACAACATTCAGCAACACACCTTGAATTTCCAGACTCAAAGTCATCATTCTGTCTGAAACTCTTCACGTACTCTTCCTTCAAGATGATCCCTATTCCACTTCCTATCTACACCATGGTAGAACAGTTTGAATCACTTCCGGTGCTCCTGGCCTTGCTTCCTTTTCACCTGGTCTCTTGAACACACAATATATCTACCTTCCCTCTCTCCATCATATCAGCCAGTTCTCTCCCTTTACCAGTCATAGTCCCTACATTTTCTTCTCTTTCTCTCTGTCTCCTGATATGCTCCCCCTCCGCTTCCTGCATCTTCAGCCAACAGAAGCATAGTTTCCGCTGGCACCCTGTTGGCACCGGAGGCAGTCGTTGTTAACCTGGACTGCGACTGATCCAGTATGGAAGTCGCGTTATGAATTTGCATATTTGATTTGGCAAAGATCGCCTTTCCTGATGCAACCCTCCCCATTTGCTTGGGCTTGGGACTAGCACTAGGAGCACAGTTGCCTGTGGGCCCCTGTGGCTGGTTTAGCTCTCACCAGTACTGAACCTCCTCTAAAACACACACCTATCTCTCTGTAAGGGTATTTCATGTGCAGAGTTTTCTCTCTTCTCTGAAAGGTGTCACTAGCCTCCTTCTCTTCCAGCTGTAAAGAACAGGTTAGGGAGAAAGGAATGTAGTAATTTGAGTGGGTGGGAGTGGGGATAGATGGAGAGGAGTGCAGCTAGCCTGGCTCTCGGGAACTACCTGAGGAATGATAGAGCATAGTTGTATGCTTTAAGCTGATAGAGGTTATTCAATAGACTGTTACAGTTTATGTCAGTAAAAGTAACTATTAGTTTTTACTATTTATATGAAATTCACAATAATTTTCAAAATGTGAAATGTCCTTTTGTTGTCAAAGGATGTCAACCTTGTCTTCCAGAAAAATCAATTATCTTTAGTTCCTTTCTTAAAAAAGATTCAAGTGGTCATGTTTTTACTCACAAGGTTTGTCTATGGTAGTGCTGAGAGCTCAGTACACTAAAACCATAGACTATATATGAAAGATGGATGTAACTACTATGACTCATAGGCTGCTCATTGGAAGTCCAGTTTTGAAGCCTTGATTTTATCATTTTGCTTGTCACTGTCTTACATTTTCATTGCTAAGAAGTTAACATATTTTGCATGAGGCATTTAACTGCTAAGCTACCAGGTAATGCCAGCTGACTTGGTTAAAAAGCTGCATCCACAGACTGACAGACACAGACACAAATACCTACTGGTTAGTGTTAAGAAACATAAGATTTAAAAAGTAGAATTTGACTTCCCAAAACTGTATAACAGACCTCTCAGATGAGCTGTGAGCACAATTAACCACACAGCAAACTATATTCTTCGTCAAATAATTGTATTAAAAAGGCTGAACAGAATTTCGACAGGGGTAAAAAGGACATTTTGAAGAAGGCGCTCAATGCGACTAAGTTTCTGAATGAGTAAAGAAGCCTTCAACCAGACAGTGTCAAGGCATTGCACTGGGAAACTTGGAGGCTGAAAGTTGTGGAGAAAATGGACCAGATATATGGTTTTGTGATTACAGATAGGGAGTGATAGTCTCTTTAAAGTCATTACTGGGGGATGACCTATTGCTTGAGAAAGTTTGTCGGTGCTGAGTTGGAAGGTTGGATCCTTATTTAAATGTTTTGTTTCTAAAAAATATTAAATTGAAAAGTAAAATTAACTTTCAAAGTGTGTGTGTGTTTAGGTGTGTGTGTGCATGTGTGTGTGTGTGCTGTACAGTTGGTCTGGCAGAACTGAGTGGCTTCTGAAACCAGTTTGCAGCTACTGTGTTGGAGAAGTTGGTAATTCCACTTCATTTTTCAGGCAAGGTTGACACATGAATATGACTCCGGAAAAAATGGATAACACAAGCTCACTTAGGCATTAGCTATAATTTTCTGTACCTGGATCTAGAATTGAAAAAAGTAAGGTAAAATTTATAGGTGTACTTCAGTACACCTGTAAATCCATTAATTGCTCTGCAGTTGTTACAACTGAATATTGTTGGAAAAATCAAGATTTGTTCCTTTCTCAACTTGCAACTTGCAGACATGTTAATTAGAAGATTTTCATCACACAACAGTATTCATCTGGGTAAATGTCTGCTTAATTTGCTTTGCTGGGTGTTACTAGGGAGGCCTGAGAGGACAGATTTAGCAAGTACAAAACACCTTTGTCTGACAGACATAACTATCATGTTGGTCATCACCTTTCACCTGCAGCAGCCTCATCAGTTGCCATTCTGAAGTAATGACAGTTTAATAGACACCCACTCAGTGTGGCCTTTGGCTTACCTGGTGAATAAGTAACCATGTTTATAATAAACTGACACAGCACCAGAAATGTGTTATTAAGGCTTTATGAAAATATGAACAAATATAACAGGTACAGAATTTTCACCTGGACAAACAGACAAATAGGCAGCAAAGCAACAAACGTGTTTTACACTATTTACAGTCTGTAGTTACATTAGGCTGGTTGGTTCTTATCTTACTTGCAGGCAAAAAAGTGGTGCGATATCACTGGGTGAGTGATTTGTAGTGTTTTTAGGTCAGTGGTTTGGTGTAATTAGGCCAGAGACAATAAAACAGAGAGGCTGTGGGTACATCCAAAGAGAAATGAAAAAATAGAAACAGAGGACAGTGACATGTCAGGGGGAGCAGGGTTTTAAGTTACTGACTGAGGTCTTATTCATGTATGGTTGGATGTGAACACTGGGCACTCTATGAAGGTGATGTCTATTGAGAAATGCTAGTTTATCTCACTGATATAGTGCTCTCATAGACAGCAGACAATGGGTCAGAGCCACAGGGCTCCATACTGAACTTCACTGCTTGACCATAAATAATGTCAGGAAGAGTGTGCCACCTACAGGTGCTGACAGAGAGCATGGATGTTAATTGTGAGCTAAAATGAGAATAGTGTGAGCAATGGTGAAACATAGGGGATCTCAATTGCAACACTGACTTTTTTCAGACTTGTCATTCCCATTTTCTTGTAAATTAATGGGTAGCTTTAATTTTAGTCATGAGTAGACGTATGTTTGTGTAGACAATGATCAGTCCTTTTAATATCATTTATGATTATTCTATTCTTTCTTACTGCTAAGAAATGGGATGGAAAGACAAAAAAAAAATAAAATCAGCAAACATCTCTAAAGAGTGCACTTGTAAATTACTATTTTCAGCAATTCATTAAGACACATCTAGTACTGTAGCCCGGTCATATATGTGATTGACTTTATTTTAAAGAAGGAACCTATCATGCCATGCAATACTGTGATTCACTGAATACACAGAAAATGTGTTAGTAAGACAAATCAAAGCTGGGTTTGTTCGTCTCTTGAAATGTCTAAATATCACAAGTAAAAGATGTTGATGAACAGTTGTAGAAAACGGGAAAACAGAAAAAAGTAACCCATGTTAAATACATTTACACAAAGATTAAAGAAAAACCAAACAACGAACAAGGAGACAGAACCACTTACACTGCTTTCCTTATTAGGCTCTTTTTTTGAAAGAAGCTCATTGCAGCAGCACTTAGTAGGATTGGATGCATGACTGCTACAGTTATTTCCTTTTGGCATATCTTAACTCTCTTCTCATGATGATACATTTTGGCTGGCAGCAGGGAAGATGAGTGGAGAGTTGGAGGAGAAACTGGAAGATTTAGCTGCATACTAAATGAACAGATAAACTACAGAAGGTACAAAGACATACATGAGACACTGAAAGCACTCCCTCAGTTACTTGTTACAGTCCATATTTAGAGGACATTTGTCAGAAAGGAAACCTATAACCACTGAGGGAGTTCCATAGATTTCTTCAGCTCATCTTCTGCACTTTTGCCCCCTTCCTCTCACCCACAGGGAGGACTCTACAATGCAAATTTCACTCACCTCCACTGACCAATCCTCCTCCTTTTTTTCCCTCTATAAGTTTGTCTGCTCCTGCCACTCCAATCATCATCTTGATATCAGATAACAGCTGATGCCCAAGTGAGTCATGGATTATTTTAAGGAGTATACTTTTTATTGCAAGGTATAAATCAAAAGCCAGCTTCAAAGATGCTTTATTAGGGAAAAATAGTACTAGAGATATTAATGTTTTCTCTGAGGCAGACTTCATGGTGAGTGAAGTCAGCATACAGATAGTATTTTATTGATAAAACCACTCATAGAAAGACTTTGCCAGAGAAACCACAACCCCCAAACACCCACCAACTCTGCTCTCCTCTTTTAAACACACAAGTCATAAATCATGATACACTCATAGTATTGCAGTGTTAAGTGCTTTAAGTGGTCAGTGAGACTAGAAAAGTTCTATATAAATGCTACTCCATCCCACTATGAGTGTCCAAACATCTACCACAAAGCCTTTCTTTTTTGTTCAAATCATCAGTGGGTAAGACTAGAGAGTTTGGCAGAGGTAAAAGCAAAAAAAGAAAAATGTGCAAATGATACCACCTGTTATTTAATCTGCGCTACCAGCTGAGCGGCTGGCAGACAGTTGACCTGATTGAGAAGTGGGGCCAAGATGTCTGTGAGCAATTTGCATTCCTTTCTCTGAGGGTTAAATAGTTTTCAGGCACTTTATTAATATAGTAAAAGCAAATGCATCAGCCTCACAGACAGTTCACAGTACCAGTGTTGCTAAATGTTTTTAACCTTGACTGCAAGTAAATAAAGTGGACATTTTTTATTGTTAACAAGTTCTTAGTCTTTTTAAAAGTACAGTAGAATTGCTTTAATGTTGAATTTGAATGTGTTATTTTATACAGTGTTTTTGTGTTTGGCTATTAAAAATTATATCTTGAACACTAAACAGAGACAAAGTAGGTGGAAAATCTAGTTTAGGGAGAAACTGGAGCATTAATATAGCTCCAAATTGTCTTTGAAAAGTGCAATGTGCAGTGAAGGTACACACCCCTGCTAAATGAGCCCTGACAGGCTCTCAGAGATGCCAGATGGAAGAAAAAAAAAACTCATGAAGGGAAATGGAAAACAAAGCTTGAGAGATATTTCATCCGGAGCAGTGCATTTTTTTTAACACTTTTTCTGTGCTGTCCTTAACTTTCATTTTACAAGTTAGTTCTTAATCTGAAAAGGGCTCTAGTATTATTTGGTTCTAATAGGGAGCAAATAAAATGGAAATTTTATCCAGAAGAAGAAGAATAAAATGACATGCAAAATGCTGTATAAACTTAGACATATGCCTGAACCATTTAAATGCAATTCTGTGACACCATGAAGCACATTTCACAAATTCTTCCATCAAATGCTCAAACTATCCACTATGTTACTTACTTTAAGTCCAGATTTATTGGTCTTTTTTGTATAAATGGACATCTTTTCCGCTATCACCTCCAATAACCTTGATTCTGTTTGAGTTTTGACCAGACGTTACAGGTCACTTTCCTGACAGAATCCGAAACAAACAGTTGGAAGAGAACCCCTAGCCAGGTTAGAGGATTACTGTCTAACTCCATCCTTCAGAATACACTAGCACCTCCCCCTCCATTCATTTAAAACTAATGACTAGTACTTCGTCTGATGTCTTTGTGTGTGTGAATCTGGCTCTTTCTGTCTCTCTTTTTCAGTAAGCCATCCCAGGTTACTGGATTTTAAAATCTTTCAAACCTGTTGGTTTCTGTCTGTGTGTGCATGGGCATGCACGTGCCACAGCTTTGTGAGTCCTGCCACCCTACCTCAATTCTTTGTGTAATTATAGACTAAATATAGGAATTCTTATATCCTGCAGTTAACTCCTATTGAGTATGAGGAAACCAGCCTAAGGTCACTTAGGTAATTTGGTCTCTCTCTTTCTTTCTATCTTTGTAACTCTCTCCTCAGGTAGAAAGTATTTTGCTCTCTCACATCCTGACTTTCCTATTTACAGTATGTTTCTCAGCCTTTCTTTGGCTTTTGTTTGCGGCTACATTCCACTGTCAAGTTTGAGATCTTGAATGGAAAAAACTAATGGCTCAGCTTTAAATACTGTGCCTCCTGATGATCAGCAACAGCACACAGGAAGCCATATTTTCTAGAAAAACTGACACCAGGTTTAAAAAAATGAAAAAGCTAATTTTTTATACTGCAGACATAAATATCTCTGTAGCACATGGATAGATGGTCAAAAACCAAAAAAGACAATTACTTAAGAACATTATTTGAACTTCAAATACTTTATCTACAAGGGAATAACACAGAATAGGTGGGACTGAGTCAAAATAAACTACATTATACTACCTTTTATTTTTTTTCTTGTGAGCTCAATGAAAACAAAGGCATTCCAGTCTATTCTAACTCTAGTGTCTGTGTTCATCATAGTGAACCCCTTCACCCAGTCTAACTATATGCTGTTTAAGGTTTTTTAGGCAATGGTGGATGCCAGTGACAAATGACATGTATTTGATTAAATAATCTACAGTGCCTGTGCTATTACAGTGGTGGAAAATCAGGGGTTCAAATGTATGAATCAGAGAAGGTTTTGGTTGTAGACGGAAAATCTTTTCACATGCTGATATTTTTTTTAGCATGAATAGGCCTGAAGATCATTAAACTTTCTTGCAAATTAAATTGTACACTTTTACATGTAGAAAGCAACAGACACAGTGTGATTTTAAAAGATTTGTTAGTCATATTCATTTGGACCTCTGTCTTTTCTCATACATATTCCACACTCTTTTTAAGCAGAAAAAAGCGTTCAGATTTCATGTCTGTGTTGTTGCTGCCTGTCAACAATGTTTAACTGCTTTTATCATGGCTGTATATTATCTCCAGTGTCTTGTTTTCTTTACTTTGTAGCTGCCATGTCCCAGCATGCCAAGGAAGAATGTTTTTAACTCGTATATATGTTTAACCATTTAGATGTGTAATTATATGTGACGTTGGGTGTCATAGCCAGAGGCCTGAAAAAGAAGCTGCTCACGACTGAGAGACTCAAAAATAATTACAGGCCTGGTAGAACATGTATTAATGTCAAACACTGAAGGTGGTTGCCATGCAAATGACTATATTATCTATCTATCTATCTATCTGTCTATCTATCTATCTATCTATCTATCTATCTATCTATCTATCTATCTATCTATCTATCTATCTATCTATCTATCTATCTATCTATCTATCTATCAAAGGATGATTATGGCTTATAGATACTAAAAACCCAAAATTTAGTGTCTCAGAAAATTAGAATATTACATAAGATCAATAAAAAAGGATATTTTAAAAAGAAATGTCAGGCTTCTGGCTAATGACTTGCTAACAAAGGATTATAAATGAGATTAGTGTCATGGTCATGTGTTTCTGTTGTGATTTTGTGTGTTTTTAAGTTCTTTTGGGCTTTGTATTCTCAGTTATCTGTATTTGCTTCACTTGTTTATTATGATCCTCTGCTGAACCTTCCTTTGTTAATAGTTATGTTTTTTATACTCTGTGTTTATTCAGGTTAGTTCCCTCAGTGTCTCCCTGCTGTGTTCTTGTCTTCTGTCAAGTTCAGTGTCATGCTGTGCAGTCTTGTTTCCTGTTTTACTTTGATTTCTGTCCCCCTGTGCATTGTGTTCT
>VUQH01082572.1:0-10556 GCA_015106775.1 Etroplus canarensis | reverse complement strand
CAGACATGGACATGAGAAATAAACATTTATATATAAATGTTTATTTATTTAGATAGATAGATAGATAGATAGATAGATAGATAGATAGATAGATAGATAGATAGATAGATAGATAGATTTTATTGATCCTAAGCTGGGAAATTACAGGAAATTACACATGACATCCTCTTGATACTGACCTCAGAACAATGCTTCAAATTAGAAGTTCCGCATAGGTTTCAGGTACGTACCAAAACACTGGTTCAATTTTGCGGTCACTACAGACTGGGACATGGCAAGTTTAATGTCTAGCTGTCTGCCTAGTAGCCATAAGCCTGGCCTTAATTTTTTTTAGTTAAACATTAAGTTTCTTTATATTCTTGTGAACAGTTTTTAGTGTTTTGCTTGCCACAAAAAACCCATCTTGATCTTTTTTGTCAGCTAGTGAACACTGCAAATAAACTGCTCCAAGGTTAGCTGCGGGGAAGGAGACATTGAAACCCCCTTGCTCCCTCTGGAAGAAGAAGAGAGTGGGTACCCTAAGGCATCCGGACCACAGCTCAAGAAAAACGGCTGCATTGCACTTTGGGTAAAGTTCTCGTGGTGGGCTGGGACTGGTGGTTGCTGGAGGGGACCATGCACCTACCTTCAAGAGCACCTCAATGACTGTCTATCAAGGTGCCAGAAAGCTAGTTAGTTCCCCACAGCTCTCTGAAGAGGCTTTGGGGGACTAATTGGCTTTGGAGTGGAGGCAGGTGGGGGACCTTGAGAGATCTGGCCACAGGGTTGTAACAACAGACCACTGGCAAGTGCTCATTTGACAGACTGGTGAGCTGTCCAGGATGTAGCGGTCTCTCACCCAGTGACAGCTGGGATAGCCTGCAGCCAACCTTTGGAGATTGAGAGCCAATAAATAAATATGACCGTGCTCTGTGATGTGCTTTCAGCTTGTGTGGCTGCAACATCAGTTGCAAAGCCAACAAACTGTGCATATTTTTGGGACACCCTTCATAGCAATAGTTCCTAACTGGAGAATGTCACAGACAGCAGCCCCGATGTGTAACTGCAATTCAACACACCGAAATAAGAAGCTGCAGAACTCACCTTTGTGGGAGATTCTGATGTAGATGATCAGCATGTGTAGGATAGTTGGGGGTTTCTGTGTTATTTTGTGAGGCTTCTGTAAAATCTGCAGTCTGGATGTATCCCATTTTTTTTTTATTTACCCAGGGCAGGATCCGGATCATCGCCATTTATGTAGTGTCATTCCTACTGTCATGGGAGAGCGAACCTTGAAATTGAAAGACCCCTACCCCAAACTGCACCCTGCAAATAGTGTGTGTGGAGATGGCCTTAGCATATTTGGAAGTCATGCTATGAATCCGCATATTTGATTTGGCAAAGTTTTTACGCCGGATGCCCTTCCTGACGCAACCCTCACCATTTACCCGGGCTTGGGACCGGCACTAGGACTACACTGGCTTGTGGGCCCCTGTGGCTGGTGGAGATGGCCTTAGCATTGGAAGCTAAATGGAGGTAGCTGGGGCTAAACATCAGCAAACAGCAGATATGTCAACTAAACTTCAGCTACCTCATGTAGAGGCAAAAACTAGAATAAAAATATATAAAACAGCCAATGGCTAAAAAAGCTTGAGCAGTTATAAGCTCCAGCTTTATTGGATATATTTTTTAATATTATTTGTTTAAATGTTATATAGTGCAGAAGATGGACTAAGTTTGTGACAGCAGTAGGAGTGTAACTGAGAAATGAAATTTCTTTGTCTTTTAATATTAGCCCTCTTATCATTGGACCTTATCAATGTCTAATTTTACTAGTTTAACAGTTTTTAGAATTTCACGTTCAAGCAAGTAAGTTGACCTCTTTTACAAATAATATTAGGATCGTAAAACATGTGCAGAAAACAGAATTGATCCAGTACTTCAATGGAAGTACCAAAACCACAACAGGAAGGGACCTCCGGCAGAACCAGAACCACGGTCAGGCAGCCATCTGCCTTGACCAGTCAGGGGGTGAGGGGAACAAGAGGAAATAAAATGAGAACGACAAGGAGAGAAAAGACAACTCAGTTTAAAGGCATGGGGTAGTGCCATATAAACACATGGTGAGTGAGAAGAGACACTCATTGCATTATGGGAAGCAGCCTGAATCT
The DNA here is from genome assembly GCA_015106775.1 of Etroplus canarensis. Classification (NCBI taxonomy): domain Eukaryota; kingdom Metazoa; phylum Chordata; class Actinopteri; order Cichliformes; family Cichlidae; genus Etroplus; species Etroplus canarensis. The sequence continues at coordinate 8,406 of VUQH01082572.1, read as the reverse complement.
ATAACAGCACAACTAAGGGATGGGTCACCTGATCCCGCCTTAACTTTAAGTTTTATCAAAAAAAGGACAGTTTAAAGCCCAATCTTAACCCATCTCCTGAACCCAAACTGGGAGCTGGTCCCACAGGAGAGGGGCCGGACAGCTTCTGAGGTTTTTAGGTCTGAATTTAGAAGTAGAAAATTACAGGCTTTTCAGGTCTTTATTGATGTGTTTCAGCCAGCTTCATAGATAATTATAGCTGGTTATCTTCTGCATAGCAATGAAAATGTATGCAGTATTTTCTAATAATATTGGCTAAGGGAAGCATGTATAAAGTGCTGGTCCCAACACAGAACCTTAATGATCATAGTTGGTCTGTCCACCAACCACTTAAGTCCAGGAGATATTCAGTAAAGCAAAGCTGGTTTTAATCCTTATTTTGTATTTTTCACAAGCAGATGACATTGGATTCAAATTGGAGGATGCCCTGAAGCCAGGCACAGTTCATTAGAAAGAACTTTGATATGCAAATAAAAAATATTCTAGTGAGTGACCAAATTACCTGGAAAAAATGAAACGTTGAGCAAAAGCCAGAAATAGACCTTCTTTTCTTTCTTTTTTAATGCGGTCCTTTTTAAATGCTAGTGTTTTATTATGTGGTGAGAATAAAACTGTCAGAATTTATCTTTTAAAAGTCAAATATTGTAGGAACATATCTTTTCAAAGGGACAAACTACCTGCAGCATAGCCTTCCACTGAATTAAAGGTGAGTGAGCACAGTCACAGTGACTGACTGTAAATGGGCCTCATTGATTGGTCACTTGCTGAAAATTGATCAATTGATTTTCTGTGGTTTTTACAGTATGTCAGAGCTGTTTTCACTGCGTAAACAAACAGACTTTTTGTCCACATTCAGTTGTGTTTCAGTTTCACCTTGTTGTCTTGTTACCACCTTTCAAGGCTCTGCATGCAGAGTAGTTCTTCTGACCGTGTATGTAGAAAAATCATTTGGTGGAACACAATGGACCAGAGTCTGCAGCAGAAACATTTTTACATGTTTCATTCAGAAATGTGAACATGTTAACGTTTCCAGCTATTCAAAAAACAAATAATCAGAGGAATCTGATCACTTGTTGTCCTACAAAGATATGTTTGGATTCTTTTCATGTCCCACACGGAAAAATGTTAACTCCTTGACCCTGTAGTCACTGTCAGAGGCCAAGGCTCAAATAATTGGTTCCTAATCAAAGAGTGCCACCATGTGGCCAATGTTCAAAGGCATTTTTAGATTTGACTCAGAGGGCGTGGAAGTTAAGATGCCATTCCAGGATGTGTCACAGTGCTCATGAGCTGGGGCCCTCTGAGTGGCACAGACACTTGCATCTGATATTCCGCCATTAAACTAACTGCAGACAAGTTTTACTCTGCTTCAGTACTTTTGAATCAATATACGTAATGTTCTTCCAGCCACATTTTTCCCATGTTTCTTAGGAAGAACAAAAAAAGTGACTTTTGCATTGTGGACATTTTTAAGAAGCTTATTTTCAGCATAACTAGTTTTACTGTGTTCTCATATCAGCAGAAAGGCGATTCAGTAAAGACACTTTTGGTGGCTCAGGAATCTTCACTCCCCTGGGAAACCAAACTGAAAGTGAAAAATAATTTATTTCTCCTTTTTAAGTACATAAATATTTCTCCATATCTTTAACACATTTTCAGTCATCCACAGCAAGGCTATTATAGTTAACTAAAACTAAATGAGAAAAATTATTTTAGTTAACTGAAATAAAAATAAAATCCAGACTTTAGGTAAAAATATAAACTAAAATGACATTGTGTGCTCACAAAACTAACTAAAATAAAATAAAAATATACAGAAAATGTCCTTAGTTCTAGTCTTTGTCAGTTGGATTAAATTTGGTCAGTCAGTCTGTCTGATGAGGCTTTGATGCTTCTGTTTATTGAGACTCAGGATGTTTACATGATTGTGACTCATCTGCCTTCACAAAGTGTTGCATTTATATTGTAATTTCTGATCCAAGTATCTTAAATCTTCCCCTGACAAATACCATCCATATTATAATAATTAAGAAAACTAACACTGAAACTAATAAAACCTAAACATTTTCAAACAATAAAAACTAAACTAAAACGAGCAAACCCACTCTGGAAACTAACTGAAACTAAACCAAATTCAAAACAAAAACTCAAAATCAAATAAAAATAAATACTATTTAGAAAATACAAAACAATAATAACTCTGGTCCATACATCTTCTTCTTCACATCTTTTACTGACTTGAACCATCTCGCTTGTATTTTTTTTCTCTTGTATCAATTCAATACAAGAAACTTTTTGGAAAAATTTTCTTAAATCAAGCTCACTTACTGGACATTTCTGGAACTTTTCTCTGCATCTCACAGTGCAGCAGTTAAAAAGTAAGATCCAGGAATCTGGTTTAAAAGATTTGTCACTGTTTAACTGCAATGATAGAGACCATAAATATCCCCTCAGACTGAAGGAAAAACAGCCTGACCTAAAACAAAGACAGCAGGAAGCTCTCAGTAGACCCACACAAAGAGCCAAATCAGACACACGTGCAACAGCATATGCATTATTTATTTGAGTAACAAAAATTGTACAAATGGCCCCAATAACCCAGCCACATATTTACTGTTGGAATAGATTGCCATGTGCCAATGTCAAAGTTTTATTAAATATGTAGTGTGAAATAAAAGATTAACGGTGCTGCTTTAGACTAAAAACGTCTAAACCTGCTGAGAAAAATGACAACATAATCAGTGTTCATTTCCATCTCAAAAACACAAGAGCTAGTACACCAACACAGCTGGAGCAAAGTCACTCTTTAAGTATGGAAGCCCAGAGAAATATAAAATATAGTGAAATGACCCTTTTTTAAACCCATAAAATATTTTATCATTCTTATAACAGTACTTAAATGTGCTCAAGATGTTTCAGGATGATTTTACAGTGAAAAAAATCCTGTCAGTGTTCTCTGGAGGACAAATGCCAGAGTAGTTCTGACTGTGCACTTTAATCTAAATAACATTCCCAATCACAATAAAGAATCAAAGAGCAACACGGTGTGCACACTTTCGGTAAACCTTCAACACCACACAAATAAAGTGTTCCCAGACATGCGAGTGAGCAGCTGTGTTCTGTGCACACCTCTGATGTGGAGTGTGTGGGTGAGGTCGAGCATCAAGCAGCATACTGTGAATTTGATGAATCAGTGTGTGTGATTCAGAGCCCTGCCTCATTAATGGAAAACAGCAGGACTTTCTTTACTCCACTTTGTTAGTGCAGTTTCATTACACATCCTCTCACTGCTGCTGTAAACCATGAGCCCACTGCAAAGGAACACTTTAAGATGAGCTCTGTAGTTTTTAGTACAGTGCACAGGTGTGGCACAGCACAAAGCTAAGCCTCTACAGGTGACCTTTAAACATGCTCTTTCCTCTCGATGGATAAAAACTCTGATCATGTAAAGTGTGAAATCCTACATTTCCAAAGAGCAGAACTACAAAGCCTCACCTCCTCGTGACACAGTAAGCTGGATCACTGCAGGCAGATTACTGACTCAAGATCAGGAGGCTTTAGTATCAGCTGACCTGCAGCCACGTCCATCTATAACATCTGTAACTACAACACCTAGTCTGGGTTATCTTTGTGAGTGTGCACACCATCAAGCTACATATGGTTTGTACACTCTACAACACTGTTGGACAGACACTTTGCTGTTTCAAATTAATAAAAATAAATTCTCACTAAAATCCCACATTATGTTAGTAAAAAACCTTTAGTGAGCCACACTGTGACGGCTGGTTAACACTTTCACATTACAAACGAGATCCTGCTGGAGAACACAGTGACGCTTGATCCTGAAGTAGCAAAAAACACACTACATTCACATCTGATCAGCATCTGCTCACATAAAATCATATTCAGATGTGTACTGGACTGGAAGATCTTAGCCAGAGCTGAGTCAGTACAATAAACCAATAAAGTAAGTGGGTTAAAAGGTTTAAGGCTTGTTTGGAATAATAATCAGCAATCTGCATCAGTATCACTCAATCTTTTCATTCTGGTCTGTAATCCTGTGTCAGAACTAATTTCAGCCAAAGAAATGGCTCTTGGGTCTGAATCTAAAGGAGCCTTTCTTTGGCCCTTCCTTTGACCCTTCCTGTGACCCTTCCTGCTCTTCTTTGCCATTAAATGAGGTGCTGTGGACAATCTGGGATGACCTAAAGCGAAGCTTCTGCAGTTTGGGCTTCATTTTACTCAGTGAGGACTTCCTCCTAAGGGGCTTTTCTCTGGGAGGGCTCTCTCCATCCACAGAGTCACAGGCACTGGGGTTGAGGAGTCTGAGGGGCTTCAGGTTAGACTGGAGAACCTTAGAGATCCTCCAGCGTTTTTTGGCCCTAGGGTCAGAGTTCTCAGCTTCAGAGCGTTCATATGCTCCAATGATGTCCCGTATGTCCATGCTCACATCATCAGTGAGGTACTGGCAGGCCTTCCTCCCACTGTAGTCTCTGATCTCCACATCTGCGTTGTAGGCACCCACCAGGAGCTTCACCACTTCCATGTGGCTGTGCATGGCAGCAATGTGCAGTGGCGTGTAGCCCGTGTTGGATCGCACATCAACACTGATGGGAATCTCCTGTTGCTTGGCAAAGTTAATAATGCGGGCAATGAGCTCAGGGTTGCCGTGCTTGGCAGCCCAGTGCAAGCAGCTGAAGCCGGTCACAAAGTCCTTCCTCAGGATGAGGCCCGGATCTGCAATGACCAGGCGATGCAAGCTGTCCCACTCCCCATCTGAAGCACACATCATCCACTCGTGCTCCACTGGGTCCAGGGTCACAGGCGCCCGGTCCTCCTCCAGGTTGGAGGAGGCCACAGACTCGGTGTCGTTCTTGGAGGGGGGGTAAACGGAGCTCCTTCGCACGATGCTGCGCCGAACCTCCGGAGAGCTGTTCATCATGACCTGTATGAAATGCTTCCGGCTGCCTTTCGGGGTGCAGCTGTCTTCGCTTCCAGACAAGCTGTTATTGTCCTCGTCCTCCAGTGTCTCCGGCTGGCTGGAGTCTGCGGGGCTGATCGCACCGCCCTGTGTGTGGATGGGACTGAGTCCAACAGCAGAGTCTACCTGTCCTGTCCTTCCAGTGTGTGCAGGCCCGGGCAGGCTGAACACACGTCCCTCCGCAGGGAGCGGCGACGCTTCGATTACTGTAATCTCCGGTATGTGGGGAGCGTTTCCAGTCTGCTCCTTTCTGGACCCCCTGGTCTCTCGTCTGGAGCTTTCCCAGTTCCCCATGTCTCCCGATGTGCTGTCCACGTCCTCCACAGTACAAACAAACTCAGGGCTCCTGCTGTCTTCGCCTGCTTTGTCCTGTAAACTGTCTCCAGCGCTGAAGTTATGCGGAACTCTCACCTGGCTGTCATTTCCGTAACCTGAGCCAGGTGCTGCGCCCGCAGCGCGCTCCCGGTAACGGGCCGCGTCTGTGCTGTCGGTAACCTCCGTCCTGTTGTTCACAGACAACTTATCGTTCAAAGCAGCGCGAAACTTCTTCCTCAGGCAGACGTGTTTCACTCCGCTCTCACTTTTTACAAACGCCAGGCTGTCGACGTGCTGTTTGAACGTCTCCCGGACGGCCGCCCTCCTCTCCGGCTCCTCCGGGAACACGGCTTTAAAGTGCTCGATTAAGTCCATGTTCCTCACCTTGCCTCCCCGCTCCAGCAGAAAGGCCAGGATAGTCTCCTGTGTGCACTCTGCGGCCATCGCTAGCATCGTTACTGCGTCCACATGCCGTTATGATGGAGTCCAGCCCCGGCTGCGCTGTCACACACTCAGACACCTCCGGCGGCTCTCTGAGGCGGAGCGAACTGATCTGAGAGCAGGTGTGACGCGGCTCTCTAAGCCACACAGCACGGAGCTGATCACTGACGCTGATCTGAGAGCAGGTGTGACCAGCTTTCAGGCGTTCTCCGCATCCTAGCAACCGATTTGAGCCAAGTTCAGCTGGCGGACTGTACCATTGTTCTGTGGATGGGGGGTAGCGTTGTGAAAACACAAAATTCCCAGTCCTGATATGTATAGAAAAGCATTTTTGTTATGTAAAACTATAAATTTGTTATTCAGGTAATAGGCAGATGTTAGTAACCCACTGCTAAGGTTTATGTTCCTCATATTTTGTGTAACAGGTCCGAAATGATGCCACCTGTTCGTGAACAGTGCGACCTGCTGTCAGTGTCAAAAAGCCTCCACCTCCACATGCTTGAGGACGGTGCGCCATGGGGATTGTGAGGCAGCCGTCTTACAACATGCACTACTGTGCAAAAATCTTGAGCCAGCCCTAATACTTTGTATTTTTCTGTGAAAATGGAAAACAGTTGCAACAATTCATTGAAACATGAGTAAACATAAACAGAAATACAAACAAACAGGTTCTCCTCTGCTTGAACCTGCCCTGTCCAACATGTTGGTATGCGGTGTGGGGACCCTGATGCCTTCCTTTGCCAAGTAGAGCTCAGCATGCTCCTCTTGTTCTATAATGTGTGACAAACTTTACTGTTAAATGATGCAGGGTTATTGGAGCGGACAGGTGGTGGGGACGAAAAGGAAAGATTTAAACAAAAATAAAGGCAGTGGATTATTATAAGACAAAACAGTCAAGAAGAGATAGAAAAAACTGCAGTAAATGTGTGTCCAATGGCAAGTAGCCAATGTAAGTGGGTCAGTGTGAGAGCTGGCCCAGAATTTTAACAATCACTGACATCAAAAAGGATTAACACTGAATTTTACTTAAAGGTGCATATTATCAGCACAATTTGTTTTTCACCTAAAAGCCATATCATTAACCGTACTTTCACCTAATATGTTAACCTGCCTGTTTGTGCCCCACCTTCAGTGGCTTCGAACCCCGCAGTTTAGATTTTGCATTAGACTCATGTCTTACAGTGCATCTGGAACGTAGTCACCGCTTCACTTTTTCCACATTTTGCTGTGTTACAGCCTTATTCCAAAATGGATTAAATTCATTTTTTCCCTCAAAATTCAACACACAGCACCCCATAATGACAATGTGAAAAGTTTTTTGAAATGTTTGCAAATGTATTAAAAATGAAAAATCAAGAAATCACATGTATGTAAGTATTCACAGCCTGAAGTCTTCTTGCCACAAACTTGGCACACCTATCTTTCTGCAGTTTGGTCCATTCCTCTTTGCAGAACCTCTCAAGTTCCAACAGGTTGGATGGGCAGCGTCAGTGCACAGTCATTTTCAGATTGAACATCTCTGGAGAGATGTTCAGTCTGATTCAAGTCTGGGCTCTGGCTGGGCCACTCAAGGACATTCACAAAGTTGGCCTGAAGCCACTCCTTTGTTATCTTGGCTGTATGCTTAGGGTCGTTGTCCTGCTGAAGGATGAACTGTCACCCCAGTCTGAGGTCAAGAGCACTCTGGAGAAGGTTTTCATCCAGGATGTCTCTGTACATTGCTGCATTCATCTTTCCCACTATCCTGCCTAGTCTCCCAGCTCCTGTTGCTGAAAAACATCTCCACAGCATGATGCTGCCACCAGCATGCTTCACTGTAGGGATGGTATTGGCCAGGTGATGAGCGGTGTCTGGGTTCCCCCAAACATAACACCTGGCATTCACACCAAAGCATCCAATCTTTGTCTTATCAAACCAGAGAATTTTGTTTGTCATGGTCTGAGAGTCCTTCAGGTGCCTTTTGGACAACTCCAGGCAGACTGTCATGTGCCTTTTACTAAGGACTGGCTTTCGTCTGGCCACTCTACCATACAGGCCTGATTGGTGGATTGCTGCAGAGATGGTTGTCCTTCTGGAAAGTTCTCCTCTCTCCACAGAGGAACGCTGGAGCTCTGACAGAGTGACCATCGGCTACTTGGTCACCTCCCTGACCAAGGCTCTTCTCTCCCAATTGCTCAGTTTAGACAGCCGGCCAGTTCTGGTGGTTCCAAACTTCTTCCATTTATGGATAATGGAGGCCACTGTGTTCACTGAGACCTTCAAAGCAGCAGAAAATTTTCTGTGCCCTTCTCCAGATTTGTGCCTCGACGCAGTCCTGTCTTAGAGGTCTACAGACAATTCCGTTGACTTCATGCTTGATTTGTGCTCTGACATGCACTGTCAACTGTGGGACCTTATATAGACAAGTGTATGCCTTTCCAAATCATGCCCAATCAACCAAATTCACCAGAGGTGAACTCCAATTAAATTATAAAAACATCTCAAGGATGATCAGTGGAAACAGGAAACACCTGAGTGTCATGTTGGTGTGAATGCAGAACGAACCCAAATGCAGGACGCAGAATGAAAGTTCAAAAGGTTTATTATCACCGCTGGCAAACAGGTAAGTTATCCACAGCGGGCTGGTAAAC
>VUQH01082571.1:0-10098 GCA_015106775.1 Etroplus canarensis | reverse complement strand
CGATGGTCATGAGAATTTGCATTTATAAGGTTGGAGAGTCCTGCAGTCAGTTGAGACTGAAGAAGTCACTTGGATGAGTGATGAAACATTTCTCCCACGGAAAACTTTATGTCCAGATGAACAGAATCAACTTTTGAGGCATTTTATCTGTTGTGCCATTTCAAAATGGCATTTGTTCCACTAAATACACTATCCATGGCACTGAATTAATTCAAGTTTATGGATTTGAAAAACTCATACTGTATGAGTTGCTCAAGCCTGTAAGCCTTCATTTTATTCAGTTTTCTGCCTTAAATTCATAGTCCAGAATTTATTATAGGGGACCATGAATTCTAAAATTTCTGCCCCCCCCACCAAAAAATAAATCAAACAAAACAAAAATATCATAGCTACATGTTTTTAGCCTGAAAGGTCATACATAATACATCTCTGTATCTTCTAAGGTCGGTTGAATGTTCAGTTCTAAGAAAAAGCTACGAAATTGGTAGTTTGGCGGAGGTTTTACTCCAGATGCCCTTCTTGATGCAACTCTCTTCGGGGGAGGGGTTTAAAAGAGGCAAAGAGTTCTTCTTCTTTCAGCTCCTGTTAGGGGTCGCCACAGCAGACCATCTGCCTTTAGCATCCTCTTCTGTCACCTCCATCTTCAGCATCTTTTGCCTAATAGATTCACCACCCCTCCTCTGAACATGACTAAACCATCTCAGCCTTGCCTGTCTGATTTTGTCTCCAAACTTCTCCACCTGAGCTGTCCCTCTAATCCTAATCCTTTCTATCGGGGTCACTCCCAGTGAAAATCTTGAATTCTGCCACCACCAGCTACACCTCTTGTCTGTCAATCCCTCAAAACCAATATAAACTGCAAAGATAAGGTTATTAAAATAAAGGAGCACTAACTAAAAATCTCAAAAAATGTAATTAAACAATATGAAAAAAATCTAATTTGACACACTATGGTGGCTCTATAAAGTTTTATAAAGAAAAATAGTGCAATAAATTCAGCAAGGTGAAAGGAAATAGAACAAAATGGCTTAATCATATTATCAACTTTTTAAAAAAGCTCATTTTTACGTATTATTTTGTTTCTGTGATCACACAGTGGACTGAGTGACTCATAATAAAGGTGCCTTGAGACATCTGTTCTGGTAAAGTGACACTGGATTCACAAACTTAATTTAACTGAATTAATATCATATTGTTATTTAGAGATGACTTAACAAATTACTGCCAGATTCCAGATAATAAATCCAGATTTTATTACTGAAGCTCTTTGACTGTTTGAAGATGCAGTGGAGGGAAAGTGTGAGAGGAACAATACAAACACTGGTGTACCATGAAAATCTGATACCCTACAGTAAAGATTAGATATAATAAATTCCATAATATTTTACCTCCGTTATAATGCCAAACACTGCTGTCAGTTTCATTTAGTGAAAATTTCAGATCACATTTTTTAAAACTTGGCGCATTTGTTAAAATCTCAGTGTGAAATCTATTCAAAAAAACACTATCTCTTTATACATGATTTATTTATTTATTTATTTCAGTGGGTTCAATACCCGTGTGGTGTCTAAGAGCTATGCTCTTTGTTCAGACATGAATGTCCTCATTCTGTCTCTATGTGCTTGCTCGAATCTAAAAGAGGCCACTGAGCACTGTCAATTTCATCCAGAGAAAATCTTGTGATAGATTTGGTTTTAATGCCTGGGAGAAGGGCATAAAATCTAATAAATAATTCACATTTACAGCCAATGCCAATTGTCACACAGTGTTCAAGCAGAATATTATATTTGCATGATACACATGCAGATTATCTATTCTAGAATACTTTTCCAAAAGAGGGCCATATATCCGTACTCCTTTTCAGCCACTCACTGAATGCACAGATGGCTGAAAGCTTCAAAGAGGCTTAGCTGATAGTGATGGCTGTATTAATGTTGGAAGGAGCCCAGGATTGCATTTATTTACAGGAGGAGACATAACTACAAGGTTTCTAATTTTATGTGGTGGATAAAACAACAAAGTATCCCTGAATGCTTGGGCTTTAATATGATGAAGAACTACGAAGTGCACGGGACCTTTGTTAAGTACGTACAGACAGACAGACAGACAGACAGACAGACAGACAGACAGACCGACCGACCGACCGACCAACCGACCATTCTTGTGATTGAAATATTTCAGGTTTTTCTTTTTAATTAGTTAAGCCAGCTCTATCCATCTGATGACATATGAACACTCTTGAGTGAATTCTGGTTCTCCTCCCAGCTGGTGTGCCCAAAAAACTTCCAAAGGGAGGCATCCAGGAGGTATCCTGATCAGATGCCTGAACTATCTCAGCTTGCTCGTTTCCTCACAAAAGAACGACAACTCTACCCTGAGCTCCAAATGTCCAAGCTCCTCACCCTTTTTGTAACACTCAGCCCAGACACGCTAAGGACGAAACTCATTTTGACCACTCGTGTTTTCGACTTCATTCTTTTGGTCAGTACCAAAGGTGAGGGTTGGAATGTAGCTCGACTTCCAGTTCAGCTTGTTCTTGACCACAATGGTCCAGTACAACACCTGTAATAATGCAAAGGCAGCACAAATCTGCTGGACAAACTCACACTCTATCACCCGTAAACAAGATCCCAAGATACTTGGACTCTGTGTCTTCTTGCTTCTGTTTGAAGGGAGAAAACAGTTAGCTGGAGAAGACTGCTTCTCCCTGAGTCTGGTTCTGCTGGAGGTCTTCTCCTGTTAGAAGGGAGTTTGTGTTGCTCATAGGGGATCATCTGATTATTGGGGTTTTCATTTCATGTATTCAAACATAACGTAAATGATGTAATCATATACAGGTACATCTCAAAAAATTAGAATATCATGAAAAAGTTCAATATTTTTTGTCACTGATTTCATAAAGTGAAACCCATATTTTATATAGATTCATTACACAAACAGTGAAATATTTTGAGCCCTTATTTCTTGAAATTTTGAAGATTATGACTTACAGATAATGAAAAGATGTGACTCTGTGGTCACATCTTTACTTCTAGTACATTTTAAAATCATTTGACTGACTGGGTCAGGGGCAAGACCATTTATACATTTAAAAATCAACTTTATAAATATCTCAAACATCGTAGGGTCTTTACCTTACAGTATAAAGCATCTTCAGGCAACCTTTGTTCTGAATTTGCACTATATGAATAAAATTAAATGAATTGTACTGAGTTTCAAAGTTGACGAGAAACACTCAGTTAAAGTTACAGCAAACAGCTTACATTACATTTAGTATTGGTAAAACTTTACCATATCAGCGTGTAGAGGAACATGCTCAATAGTCACAGAAAAATTGTGATAAAAAATATTTTTTAAAAACTGGAAAAACAAAGTTAAACCAAGAAACAAAACAAAACACAAAGTTTGCTTGTTCACAAAGCCTAAATTGTCCAGAGGTTCTTGAAATGAAGAAAAAATGGAACCTTCAAGATTAAAATTGTGAAGAAGCTGAAAAAGGAGGCAGCGTGTCATTATCCCAAATGGTCCATCAGCCTCAAAAGACAAAGAAAGGAAAAGGAAAACATGTAGTGAGAAAAACAAGTGTCTTTCAACTTTGGAGCAATCCTTTCTTCAAACAAAGCCATGGTGCTGTGAAGCAGCTACTGAAAATACAGATAACAAATTGTTTGGGTTTATAATGGACAACTTTCAACGTAAGGCGTTTATCACACTGGATGGCTCAGACAGAAAAAGTCTTAGAACATTGTGCTGCATTTCAGTGCTCTTTTCTGACAGTACAATCCCAGCAATGTTCTCTCTGCTTCTTTATAATAATCTGTGATTGTAAAGGCATTTCACAGGCGAACACATGCCACTCTGTGGTTTCCTCTTATTCTTGTTTAAAAATATACCTGTAATACCTAAATTTCATGTGCTTTTTTCGTCCCATTATATACAAGCTTTATGTGTGGTATGCAGATTTTGTTCATGTACAAAAAGATTCACAGGAATCTTTTGCAACTTTTTTTTAAATTTAGAACTGTGATTGTGATAATGGCTGTAGAACCACTCTGTTGAAGTATAATCTGCTCTTTTGTATCTTTGTTGTCATCTGCTGCAGCCTGTGCTCTCAGGAGACGTTGCCAGTGACCTTCCAGGCTTGTGTTATGCCCAAAGACTGTGATGTAACCGAATGGTCTGAATGGTCAGCTTGCTCCAAGGAGTGCTATGATCCTAACGGTCCCAAGGGTGAGCGGACTCGTAACAGAAAGGTGACCCAGTTCCCCACAGGTGGGGGAGCAGATTGTCCGGAGCTGGAAGAGAAGGAGCCCTGCAGCCCACAGGGTGACGCGGTGCCACCCTGCATTGTGTAAGTAAATGGACTGGTGCTAATACAGCCCTTTTCTACGCTAACTGAACACTCAAAGTACTTTTTACCACAAGCCTCCTTCACCCACTCATACAGCACTTTATTCTATGCCTTTAAGTGCATTTAACTATCACACACATTCACACTGATGGATGCATCTGGAACAATTTGGGGTTCAGTGTCTTGTAGACTGGAGAAGCCAGAGATCAAACTGCCAACCTTGCTGTTGGAAGACAACCCACTCTACCTCCTGAGCCACAGCCGCCCTGTACTCACTGTAAAAGAAAACTGAAGAGTAATGTAGCTCAAGTGCTGTTTATCTGCTAAAGGCTGACGTTAGTGAACGTATCGTTTTCTGTGAGGAGTTTTAAAATAATGTGGCTGATTTCTGTAAAGCATGTAGCTATTGTTTTGTACTTATACACTTAATCAAAAAATAAGCATGTCACACCTATGATAGGACGGGACCCTGCCCAGGTTATACTGAAATTTACCGTTTAACTAGGTGGACATTTTCATGTCTCATTCAGATCTCTGGTCAGTTAATAATATTAAGGAGACTTGTTTTTTAAAATATTTGTCAGGTGTCTTCATTTTGGTCTTCTATTTGTGTAGCTGTTACTGACTGAACTTTGGGATACTTTGTTAGGTTGACACTGAAAATAAATAAATAGGCCAGAGCTTAAGAAACATTTTTTTCAAGAGGGTGATTTTAAAAAATGCTTAAAACGTTCTTTAGTGTCCCCCATAGTGTACTAGTTTACACATTCACCATACAAGTGAAGGGTCCCTGGTTCAATTCCAGGTGGGCACACAAGCCTTTCTCACTGTGGAGGGTTGTGTCGGGAAGGGCATCCAGTGTAAAACCTCTGCCAAATTACAGATACATATTAATCTGCTGTGGTGACTCCTTGGGGAGAAAACAAGGGAGCAGCTGAAGGTACATTTCATTTCTTTACTCATCCACGCTGCCTCATCTTCCAGTTTTAATCCTTCAAGCAGAACAATAACAGAAAGATTTCTTTACTGGTGAGAAAAAACCTCAGAGCCTGTAGGGAAGAAGAATTCTACCTTGATATGTGTCACGCAACCAAGCCCTGATGACTGGGCTTTATAACATGGGCAGTGTCACTGGAAATGGAAGTTGTAGGGGGATATTTTAGTGTTCAGAGGACTGGCCTGTCTGTCTCAGCACTCACTGAATCTCACAGAATCTGAATATGAAGTGGAACACTATTTGAGGTTTTTTTTTTTTCTTTCTTATTCAGCTGTTACTGTCCCAACCCTTACACTCACACCTGTTAGCAGTTTATCAAAAAAAATACTAACAAGGGCAGTTACCTTTAAGGGTGCTTCTAAATCAAGTTCATTAGTCTTTGCAAATGGTTGATATTAGTTGATGTCTGGGGAAATTATTAAATTCATCTCTAGATAATCCGATTCTGATGGGTTCATAAAGACAAACAAAGCTACTTGGCTTCTGTGATTCATAGTTTTCCTTATAACACACACTATTCACCACTCAACACAAACACACATCATTAGTTTGCCAGTATTGAAAATAAAACTGCAAATCACTAGTTTTTTTTTTACTCCTAAATCTTTATTTCTTTATGCTTTAGCTAGGACTCTGTCAAAAAAATGGTAGATCAAATGAGGACCATCACACACATCAGAATTTCTGATTGCTCCCTTTTGGTGTTAAAAATAGCTGGGGGCTATTGGGGCGCACACTGGGAAACCCACGACTGCTGCTCCAGGTACTTTTCATTCATGTTGATCTTTAATAGATGCTTTCTAAAAGCTACCATTGAGCTACACTGCAAGCACCAGAAACACTGAATGTGTTGCCTTGCAATGTTACTTTAAAGAATGATGCAAATATCATATTGTAACTTTAACATGTTGTGAAAGTGGAAGTCTGAATAAGTCCAGAGGAAAGTCACTGCTCGTATGTGGACTTCTACAAAGAAAATTAGGTGCTGATTTTTAATGGCCTGTTCAAAACACCATCACTCTTTGAGGACTAAGTAAACTGATAGATAGACAGATAGATAGATAGATAGATAGATAGATAGATAGATAGATAGATAGATAGATAGATAGATAGATAGATAGATAGATAGATAGATAGATAGATAGATAGATAATATGTCATAAATACTGCAGCTGTAAGTTTCAGTTTCATCTCATTGTTCTGTAATCCATAAGAAGTCATGTCCTCAACTGATTGACTTTTATGGTAAAAATATAATCAATCAGCCATAATGTGAAACACTAGATCAATGTCGGTCAAAAGGAGCTGGCTTCTGTTTGACAGACTGCAGGATGAGTAGCAGCAGCTCTGTCCATGGTGCAGAAGAACTGCTCTGTTTTAATGTCCCCATCTGGACAACCCAAAGCCCAGAGACAAGCTGCATTGTTATCCCAGGGGCCTCGTTGTGCCTCAGCAACGCTGAAAAAGAAGGAGACAGAGAGATCTTGGTCATGAATATGGAACCTTTCAACCTTAAAAGAATTCCATTATTAGCAGGGATGGAGGCAGGCTTTACATTTTCTGACCTCAGAGTGGAACCTGTGATGCATCATTGCTGAAGCAGACTGTCAGTTCAACAACCAGACACAATCTCTTCTATGATAAGATGCTGCAATTAACAGCCTACTTTCAGCTTAAACAAGGAATCTTAGAGAGCTTTGAGTGGACATTCAGGTTAAACTGCAGAAGCTATTGGAAACATCATATAGGAAACAGAGATCTAAGGTCAATAACATAAAAATTGATGTCGGTTAGTGCTTTATGAGCTAAAATATAGTTAACAATCGTAACAAGAACTGCTGTAATTTGCTTTCATGTCCGTCAGTCAGTTTTAGAGCTTAAGATTCTTTAACTGAGTCAGTACAATATACTAATGTTATAATAATAATAATAATAATAATATTAGTATAATAATGTACAATTTAATCACTGTAGTAGTTTAATTACTGTGGTAATAATCCAACATGAATTTCTATAACTGGCCAATCAAAAAAACAGGATGTACTACTACTGCAGTCACATGAAAAAGAAATTACACCCTGTTTCAGTTCTGTGCTTTTATATATCAACACATGAGAATAGAATATAACATAATTCAATAGAATAGAATAGAATAGACTTTATTTTCTGATTGGGGACATTTTTCATGGACTCAAAGTGCTGACACAGTAGCTGCCTTCACAAAATGTTGACATTAAATGAAAGAAAAACACACATTACACACTGTCCATATTGCACAAATCCATAAAGTAAAGCACTAACATATAAAAAGATAGGAATTGAAAAGAAATAGATGAAAAATGAAATTAAAAAATGAACCCCATGAGACCATTGAACACTCCCTGCAACCTCATATTGCACAACCCAAATGGCCTAAACAGCCATTTAGAATTTTGATGGAAACAGGTACAAATGAACATTTGAGGCAGTTCATCACACTGCAGCTTAGATTTTGACAGTGTAGAGAGATTGCCAGGTCAACATCCCGTACCTGATGATACTCTCCAGCACAGCCTGATAAAATAATATTATTTTCTGACTGAAACCCAAACACCTTCAGCTGATGTGCCTTTGCTGTAAATGAGAACACAAATAATCACCATGGTTATTTCAGGTGAAGAGGTTACCCAGGTAGCTACCCAGATACCTGTAGGAATTAATTTGTCGAATTTCTTTATTGTGTATAGACAGTGGACTGTGGTTCCAGGCACCATTTCCTCTGTTTTCTTGGTATTGATGACAAGAAAATGCTCATCACACCACTGAACAGACTTTTTGACCTCAGTGAAATACAGTGAGGAGTTCATGTCCTGGTGTAGCAGGCTGGGGATGGCAGTGCTTCAAAGAATTAAAAAAACGGCTACCCAGGTGACTATTAATGCAGACATTTGTGAAGGGTCAGCTTGACTGGTGAGCCTTGAGGCGCACCTGTGCAGACAGATTTGGATTCTGGGAGCATGTTGTTAATTTTGGGTTTTATCTGTTAAAAAAAAAAACAAAGCCGCTTAATGATAAAAGGATTGGCAGTCATCTGACTCATTTTCTTTTAAAGCAAATGAGGCTGCAAGATGTTAAAAACAGAACTAAAAACAATAAACAAAAGGTGGGTTTGGATCTTGCAGATGCTTAAGCGTTAGGTAAGTGCTTCTGATGATCATCTGTACTCCTCCCCTGTCTATAAAGCAAACTGGAGTAGACTTCACATTTCAGTATGGACACAATGTATTTTTCAAAACATTTCATGGCAACAGAATTTTAAAGCTACCGGTCTGTGACCATTGCAGATATTTTCCAGAGAGCAGGAACTGTATGTGACTCAGCAGACTTCTGAAAAAAAAAGGGCCCCAAGCAAGAGTTAGCTCTTCTGCAAAGGTCTTTGGAAGAAGAACAGAGATGCCAACAGGGCCTGAGGATTTATTTTTACATACATATCTGAAAAGTGACCAGACTTTGAAGGGGTCAACTACTAACCCATGAAGAAGGTCAGCAGTTGAGACTGCCTTTAGTAATTATTACATTCCAAAGAAAAGTCCTGTGTATAAACCGAACAAAAAAAGTATTTAAGTTTGTTTGCTTTACTCAGTTTATACTTTGTTATGGCCTGTGTTATGGAAGTTTTTAAAAATCCATAGAGATAAAATTGTGTTCTGTGACATCCCTAAGTTTTCTTCTTGCATCCTTCAACACTTGATTAAGTTTCCTTTGCACAATTTTTAACCCCATTCTGTTAGGTGTCCTGAAGGATGCAACGACAGGGAAACAAGAAGACAGAACTTAAATAGATGAAGACAGCCAATCACAGCAACAATGGGTAACAGGGAACAGCTGAGACAGAAGGAGGGGAAGTGCAACGAGGACCAGACAGACTACCAAAATAAGACTAAGACAAAACAGACTGTGACGAGGACACCTAGGGATGAGGGAAAACCAAGGGTCAGGGACAAGGACGAGGACAAGAAAGCCTGAGTGGGTGGGGGGGGGCGCCCAGAGGGACCGTAACAACTGCTTACTGTTTCCACAGGAAAACAGTAGTGGAAAACATTCAAGACAGCTACCAAACTTCCCAGTAGTGAATGTGCCAGCGAATTCACCACAAGGAAAGTTTACCTAAAGGAACCGGCAAAAAAGCCAAGAGCTACATTTCAGACTCTTCAGGCCTCAGTTGCCATGTTAAATCTTTAGTTCATGACAGTTTAATTAGAAAAATACTGAACTACTGTCTTGTTCAGAAGGGTTGCCAAGAGACAATCTCTTCTCTCTAAAAGCAGCATGGCACCACAGCCTAAGTTTGCAAAATTTTATTTGAACAAACTGTAAGACTTCTAGACCAATGTCCTTTGGACAGACCAGACCAAAGTAGAGATGTTTTGCCATGATACACGGCACCATGTTTGGCAAAAACCAGACACAGCATATCAGCTCAAATACCATGTACAAACTGTCAGCCTGGTGGTGGAGGGCTGATGATTTAAGCTTGTTGTTTAGCCACATGTCCTGGGCACCTTGCAGTCACCAAGTTGATCACGACTTGGCAAAGACATGGCAAAGATGGTGGTGCCGCAGTAGCACGCAGCGGCCACTCCAGAGCCAAAAATGGTGCTTATATCCTTGTAATTATACCTTAATATCGGTATTATTATCCTTGTCTAACCCGATTCTCATGTGCATGGACATCAAAAACAGCGGTGTCCATGTTTACAACCGCCAGACC
>VUQH01082568.1:18840-62210 GCA_015106775.1 Etroplus canarensis | reverse complement strand
GCTGAGAAAAAAAAAAAGAACTGGTGGTGGACTTCCACAAGTGAAAACATCCAGGGAACAGACATTAATTACCTACATGCTCATTTAACAATAAAGAGAGCATGGTAAGGAAATTCAGGAGTACTTTTATAAGAAAGGACAGAGCAGGCTGTATCTGCTAAGGGCAGTCAGGTCCTTTGGGGAGCAGGGGACACACCTGAGGACCTTCTACAACTCTGTCTTGGTGGCATCTCAACTTCAGACAGGAAGACTGGTGAAGGGGGCCAGCTCTGCGCTGGCATGCCCACTTGCTGCAGTGGAGGTTTTGAGTGAAAGCAGAGTGATCGCTAAGCTGTCATCTCTCAAAACTTTCCACCCCATGCACGGCACAGCGACAGGCTGCTTCACCTCTGGCCTGAAGGAGAGATACTGCAGATCCTTCCTTCCTGCTGCAGTCAGACTGTACAACCGCTCATGTTTTAGCAGATTCTTACACTTCCAGTAAAAGCAGAGGGGTGAGCTGCATGTATGTGTGAACACAAATGAAGTGTGACCTACAGAAGAGGATCTCATAATCTCCTGAGTTGGTGACAAGGTAATGGCTATCTGTCGACCAGTCCAGATGGGTAACGAAGCTGGAGTGTCCCTGGGGAAGAAGCAGATCACACACACACACACAGCATGAGAACTGAAGTCTCATTCGGGGTCACCTTTCAACATCGGTCGTAACTGAGTTTTATAAAGCGAGTGGCTTAAAACTGATGGAGCTGCTTTAAAGCAATGATTAAAAACATTTTTTACTTAAGCCTTTAGACAACTGAGATATGGTAGGATTTACTCACAGTGCATTTCCCCACGCGGCTGTACTTTCGCCCGTTCTCAGTTACAGCATAGATGTAAACAAAGTTGTCATGGGAAGCAACGGCCAGGAAGTTTCCATCTGCAGACAGAAAGCGAAGTTAGCGGAAAGCGAATAAATATGTCACTGAAATACGACAGTCTGTCTGATGTTTAATGTTGTATGGATCTGTGTTGGTGAGGTGAGGTTGTACCAGGAGAGTACTTGACATTGGAAATGATCTCATTGCCATCTGTGTGCATAGAAACAAGATCCCGAGTGTCAGTGTCCAGCACCAACCACCTGCAACACACACAGGTCATTTGGAAAAATGCCCATCACAAGTTCACAGAACCAAAGAGGATGCCTTTAAGTAGGATATCTCCACTTCTTGTCAGTGTTCAGTTTCTAAATTCTAACTAAGGACAAAATGTTTCAGCCAGCTGAGAGGCCAACCTTCCAGTCATGGTCCCCACAGCCAGAACAGCCCCACTGGGATGGAAACCTGCAGACCTCCCTGGATCCTGAAGCACAGGCACGAGCGGAGAAGAAGACATTTGTTATTTATTTAGCACCTGTGATTTAATTGGTAGGTCACTCCTGAATGTTCCTCTTCCTCACCTCGATGGTCTTGCTCCAGAGGGGCTGGTGAGAGTGGGTGTCCCAAAGGTGAACCTGTTTGTCCTGTGAGCAGGTAACAAACTGCTCCATGGTGGGATGGATGTCCAGACCCCACAGCTCATCTGTATGACCCTGTAACATATTTCATTTCTAATTAAAATGGAGTATACACAGAGTTAGAATGTCTGCTAGCAGTCAGTGTGTGATTTTTGCGAGTGTGTACCTGTACAATAGGAGTTAATGTATCTGGGAAAGCAGCTCTGATTATGGCGTTCTTGGTGGTACCAATGAAGAGTTCTCCCGGTTTACCTTCAGCCAGAGCCCGAACGGGACCGAACGACTCTCCCACCTGATCGCACACAGAGACAAGCACTGGTGGGTCTCACTTTGCTGCATTATGATTTTACGATAGCCTTGCTGGACAGTTTTGAAATCTACATTGATCTGGGTGAACTCGAGAAACCCCATGAATAATATACATTACTCTTAGTGCATTAAAAGATAGAAACAGAATGACATCTGGGGAAAAATATGCCAGATTTACTTCTGGATCAGCTCCAGATCATTTTATTTCTGTGTCTTTATCTGGACTTGGGCTTTGTTCACTACTTGGTAGGTATAAAAGTAGACACTGAAGTGATAGTTGTCTCAATACATATACAAATTTGCAAATGTTAACATATTTTAATTCTGTAAGATCCAGAAGCACCATTCATCTTTTGGCCAGAGAGCTGAAATTAAATAGCAACCTACTACTTCTCTGAGGGAATATACCTATCATGTTTGGTATGAATTCTGAAAATGTGTCATGAGTTATTGTGATAATGCTACAAATGCCTGTGCTGCAGATTCAGCAGCAGCGTGACCAGGTCAAAACCATATCTCCTATAACATTTGTCTGGGAGATGTCAGCCTGTCAGCAAGATTTCACAAAAAAAAAAACTACCAAGGTGAATTTCAGAAACTATGGTGGAGAACTGGCAAAAGTGGAACCCTTAAATATTAAGATCTAGATCACATTCTTTTAAATTAAGGCAATGGCCTTGTCAGAGGATGAGCTCTGTTTATAAAGAAGTCAAACAGCATATATCTGACCCATATTTTATATATCAGTTCAAGAACACAAGGGCAACACAAGGGCCGCCTTTCTTTTAACATGCTTTGATTGGTTCCCTCCTCTCTGGAATGGCTTGAACTCCTCCCCAAAAAAATAAAATAAATAAACCTACTGACAGTTTAATCGCAACACCAAGAAAAAGCCTAAGATTAAATAATAAATATGGGTTCCAGGTAAAATCTCTTCACCATGACTGCACAGAGAACCGCTCAGTACTCTTACCTCCATCTCCGCCTTTTTTCTGTAGTCGTGGTCCCACAGCACCACCTTGCGGTCTTTCCCTCCTCCAGACACCATGGTGCCATCCTTCAGGACACAGACAGAGAAAATACCTCCTTCGTGGGCCCCTGACACCACCTGGCTGATGCGGTTACCACCTGTCAAAACACAGAACATCAGAGCAGGAGCAGAGGACACCTCTGGTGGATTCTTTATATGTGTGCCTTAAAGTAATGATAGAATGAGTACTGCCTGTAGTGTATTTTATGGATTTGTTTAAGTGGTGAAGCATGAATGGAATTTTTTTTTTGTTATTCCTGTATTTAATGGTGGTGTGCTGCATTCAAACTTTAATTCCTCTGAGCAGCCAGGCTTTCATTGATTGGACATTTAATTAATAAATACATTTTGTGGAAAAAAAAAAAAAACATGGGAGGAGCATAAATTTAGAATTTAAAATCAAACCTTTGGCCCAGATGTAAAGGTTCCCACTGGAGTCTCCCGTGATGGCGTCTCCATTCTCAGCAAACGCCACGCACAACACATACTTTGGTTTCTCATGTTTCTAGAGAGGAACAAAGAATTAGAAAGACTGTGGTAAGTTTTTCTTTTCAAGGAACAAAAACTGTATTTTCGAGCACAGTAAGGTTTTACGGTAAACTTGAGGCAGAGCTGCAGTGTGTCTACACTGGTGTATGATGACCATACCTCAAACAGTCCCTGTCTCTTGGTGAGCGTGTTCCCTTCCATGGTCCAGAAGTTGATGTGAGATTTCCCACAGGTGACAATCAGGTTGGTGTCCATGGGATGAAACACAGCGGCCAGCACAGATTCATTGGAGCACTGCAAGGACAGGAGCCGTGAAGCTATTGTTTGTTTCTCTGCCAGATTCATGTAGTGTTTTTATAAACTTTAAAACCCACCGTCTGTGCTCTTTTTCTATACAATTTGTCATTTAAAGTTTAGAACCAGGAGGTAATAATGATGTTGCTACATAAATGAGATCAGGGTCAGGAGGAAATACTGGAGGTCACCGGCCCATATCAAAGATCAGTGGTCAGGGTACCTTGACATCAGCCAGTTGCTTCTCCTTCTGCCAGTTCCAGACCGACAAGATGTGATCGTTGGCATCGTCCACAGCACAGAGGAAGGTGCCACCATTCTATGAGTAAGTAAACAAGGGGTTAGGTTAGGGCTGTCAAAATTAATGCATTAACCCAGATTAACCATTTTGTATAATTAATTTGATTTAAATTTTTAACGCGCCCCCACAATGCACAATGACTCAAAATCCCACAATTCCACTCAGTGGCACGGATTGGTGCTCCAACACAAACTCAATCAAGCTGGATGATATTGGCCCTCTCGATGGGAAGTTTGAGTACAAAAAAGCCAGGACAATCAACCGGCATAAAGTAATTTGCACACTCAGGCACATGAGTCGGGGATTCCTCTACAAGGACTTCGGGGACCATGACGTCCAGCGTGCACCAAACCACCTTAACCAAATGTCGGGGCCTCAGTAAGTCGACCTCTGACCTCTGTATGTTTTTTTCTTTGCAATCTGTACACCATAACTGTTCTTTAGTTTAAATAAACCACATGTTAAGTGTGTATAGCATCTTCTTTTATAATTCTTTTGCCCCGACAAAATGAAACACTTTTAATAATGAATATTCTAAATTAATCCACAGCGGCCCTGTGATTAGTCTGATTAAAAATTTCAGTTGTTTGACAGCCCCAGGGTAGATCTTCATGAAGGTTGAAAACAGCCACATCTTTGAAGTTGTTGTGTGGACCATTAATTTTATCAGATGTCTGAATATTGTCAGTTTTACAGCCTTCTGAACACACTGAAGTACTGCTGTTAAGCACTTGATGTATGATGGTAGATTGACTGTGTGTGGAAAAACTGAGACACACGGATGAAAATGCAGTTATTTTTCTCAAGCTGATAACCTGTAAACAGATGACTCATCAGTGGACGTAGATGCTTTGGGAATCTACTTCCTTACTCTGAAAGAAAGGGCATCATGCGGTGATACTTTTTTTTATAGGTTATTATTCAGTGGTTTAACTGGTCCAGCCTACTTGGGATCCACATGGGTTGTACACTCGTTGGCCACTTTATTAGGTACAAATTTTAGTACTGCGTTAGACCTGCTTTTGACATCAGAACTGCCTAAATTCTTTGTGGCATTGATTCAACAAGGTGCTGAAAAAGTTCCACAGAGATTTTGATCCATATTGACATTTTAGTGTCACGCAGTTGCTGCAGATTTGTCAGCTGCACATCCATGCTGTGAATCTCCCATTTCACCACACCCCAAAGGTGCTCAACTGAACTGAGATCTTGTGACTGTTGGGGCCGTTTGAGACATATAGCCTCGGAGAACTGTCACTCACGCAATATTTTCTCATTTCTGAACCATTCTCTGTAAACCCTAGAGATACTGTAGCTGTGTGGGAAAATCCCAGTAGATCAGCAGTTTGTGAAATACTCAAGAGCAGCCCATCTGGCACCAACAACCACGCCACGTTCAAAGTCACTTACATCACTTTTCTTCCCAATTCTGCTGCTCGGTTTGAACTTCAGCAGGTTGTCTTGAGCATGTTTACAGTACATGCCTGAATGAGAGCTGCTGCCATGTGACTGGCTGATTAGAAACTTGCATTAACGAGAAGCTGAACAGTTGTACTTATTATATTGGCCAGTGAGTGTATGTTACCTCCCCCAAAACTAAAATGAGCTTGAAAGCTAATGTAAAAGGATGAGATGCTGCTTACCGACTTTGAGAAAGCCACACAGGTGACCGCTCTGTCGAACACTCCCATTCCAAGCACATGGAGCGTGTTGAGGCTCACAGAGTCCCAGATGCGAACATGAGGAGCCAGCAGCTGAACGCACAAGGCGATCGAAATCAAAACATTTTGTTAGATACTGAAATTCTTCATTTCTAATCACACATTTTGTGGTTTCCATAAAATGTGAATAGCCCAGTTCTGTTCCATCTGGCATTATCAAATGCAAAAAAATCTACATTACATAATATACATGAGCTTTGTATGAATGTAACTGAAAGAGCTGAAATATCTTCTGGGGCGTGCTTTACACTATGTGGATACCGGGAAAACAGGCTGTGGCAGGTTTTGTGATTTTCACAGTACCTTTCCATCTTTAGAGTTTCCAGCCACTTGCCCCGTTGCTATGGTAACCATGTCCGGATGCACACTCAGGCTTAGAAGAAATGAGAAAGTATAAATTATTATTATCATCATCATCATTTTCAATTCTCAGTTTTAATTATTCCACTTCTTCAACATGACAACTAAAAATGTGAACCCTAATAGCTTTTGCATCCGCTGCCTTTATTATGACACACTGTTTTCTCTCGTCTCTGGCAGAAAACCTCAGATAGCTTTTAGAAACACATTACTGACACTTACCACATATAAACAATAGCCATATAAAACAAACACAGTATTTACAAACACAAATCATATTTTGTTTCTAAAATAAAAACGGACAGAGCACGGAGAGACAGACTCAGCGTGATGGCGTGGGAGAGGAGAGCGCGATTGTTTCCCTGCAGAGATGAGTAGCTTTCCCAGCATGCCCCAGGGGGCCATAACGTTTACATCCCAGTGGCTCCAGGCGCAGAATGTAAACTGGTCCTCATTAAGCAGACCACAAATTTCACTGATGGTAAACACAGAAGCTGTGAATGACGTGATACACAAAACAAAACGAACTTCTGGGCAGTGTGAAGATTTGATTGATTTCTTTTGTCTGACACGTGGTACAGAAGAAGACGATTTTTAAAAATATTTTCCCTGTTAATTTTTGTTTCTTTTCAAGAGGGGATTTACTCATTTCAGTTCAACTTTTGTTGCTTAAAATGTTTATTTTCCATTTAGTTTTTATTGATGTTATTGTTATTTTTTTATATGATGAAGTCAGTATTTATCAGGGGCAAAATTTAGGAAGTTGAGAATATGCATTACAATACAAACACTTGACTCAGTCATGTACAACATATCTCAGCCTCAATAAACATATGCACCACAGCCTCTTTCTGCTGACTGTTATAAAAAAATCCTTACACAAATGACAAGGAAAAAAAACTGGAGACATTTCCTCTCCTCTTTTCTTTAATTTGATCTCATTTTTTAGTCTTATTAATATTTTTCAGTTCTTTTCTGCTGTCTATTTTTAATATTTATTTCAATTAACTAATGAGTGTTTTCCATATCCCTTTAGCCAGTTTTGGCAACTGGGGATTGACGTCCTCCAATCCACCCTCCAAGCCCCTCCCTGAGTGGTGGTTTTGTTTTTTAATTTTATTTTATTTTTAAGAGTTGATCAGATTGAGGCTGCGACACCATCACAATGACAGCATCGCACAGCTGCTGCAGATCTTTTAGCTTCAACATCCATGATACGAATCTTCCGTTCCACCACATCCCAAAGGTTCTCTTTTGGATTGACATCTGGTGACTGTGGAGGAAATTTGCGTCAGGTTCAAGAAACCGATCTGTGCTTTGCGACATGGCGCGTTATCCTGCTGGAAGCAACCATCAGAAGATGGCAACAATATTTAGGTAGGCCATGGAATTTAAACGATGCTTGACTGGTACAGAAGATCCCCACACCATTACACCGCCAACACCATCCTGAATTGCTGATACAAGGCAGGATGGAGCCATATATCCATGTTGTTTAAGCTAATTCTGACCCTAAATGTCATAGCAGAAATAAAGAGTCATCAGAGCAGGCAAAATGTTTTAATTTTGGTGAGCTCACGTCAGTCGTAGCTTCAGAGTCCTGTCCTTAGCTGACAGGAACGGCACCCGCTGTGGTCTTCTGCTGCTGGTTCAACGTGTTGTGCATTCAGGGATCTTTTCTGCATATTTAGGTTGCAATAAGTGCTTATTTGAGTTACTGTCGCCTTCCTATCAGCTCGAAGCAGTCTGGCCAGTCTCCTCTGACCCCTTTTCACCCAGAGAACTGCTGCTCACTGGATGTTTTTTTTTAATTTTTCATACGATTCTTTATAAATTGGCTGATCTGCTGCTCTAATCTGGGAAAACCCCAGCAGATCAGCCCATCTGGTGCCAACAACCACATTCAAAGTCACTTACATCGCCTTTCTTCCCCAGTCTGATGCGCAGTCTGTCTTGACCATGTCTTTTGCAATTTCCCAGCTTGGGCTCAATAAAGTATAACTAACTATCTACATGCCTGACTGCATAGCCTGTGTATTAATCTACACATGTACTACTTACAGAGTATGCCAGCTAATCTTTCAGCACAGCCTCTGATCAAAGACACGTCTACACGAGCTTGATTAAATGAGGAAGGTCAGGAAAATTATACAGCCTCTCTTATCAGCTGGCTGTTTTCTCACCATTTGACATCATCATTGTGGCCCAAGTAGTGCCTCTGCTGCTGCTCCTCTGTGTTGTACAGCACCACCACTGAAGCATTGAAGTAGACAATCTCTCCTGTGGGAAGCAGGTACAAGTTGGAGCGGCAGTCGCGACCACGGTAGCCGTACCTGGACCGCAGTTAAGGAAGATGGGGGATGCTGGACAGGATTGGTGAGTGAGAATTTTAGACATTTTTTTTATGCTCTTTAACAAGAAGACTCAGACACACTAAAACTTAACAACAGTTAGAAATTTGGAGCTGCATTCTCCATAGGTCACCACATGTCTGTTTACGATGGAATTAAAGCTTGTGTGACCAAAAATTTAAAGTATCACTTACAGTGGTTGCGTACTTCTCTCCATCTTTTATTTAGAGAGCACAAAATAATACCAACACCACTCAGTTCTGATTATTTAAAGAAACAGTTTGTCTGTGTGCTTCCTAGTTTCTCTTTCCCTGTCTGAAGGATACACCCACTGGAGTTTGAGCTTGTGGTCGGGCAGTGCCACCTTCTGCTCAAGGCTGTACGTCTCCCTCTGCTGGTCTGGGATGTGCATGGTGACAGGACGACCGCGGAGGAACATCCTCACGTAACCGTCCTCTGCAATTAAGGAGAGAAGGAAGGAAAAATAAGATCCGCAGTTAAAGAGAGAGAGACGGACAAAGTAATTAAAGCTTTGACCTCCATCCTATTTTATGTAATCCTTGTGTGGCCTTTTGTTGAGTTCTCAGACAAGAGAGTTAATATTCCTGATTCAACAATAAGGAGAAGAAAAATCCTGCCAGTATTTTTGTTTAAACTCAAACTGACTACAGTCAAAAGGATTTTGTGTCAATGGGAACTTAAAAATAGCGTCTCAAAGAGGGAGGATGCAGTGCAAAAGATATGATCTTTCTTTTTTGCAAGTTCTCATGTTTTACGTGTACATATGCAAATGAGGTGTTCTCTCTAAATTTGTGGTATTTTTCACATTTTTAGATGATAAATACTGCTTCACAATTCTCTTTTCTCTTTGAAGGCACAGTATAAAGATGGAAATCAGGAATTACTTTCAACAGGTTCTCAGTAGGATACTAAAACACCTACAGAATACAAACAAGAAAACTGGTTTATGCAAGTGCTGCTGACATTGAGATTTCTGACTGAGTATCAGGGAAAACTCTTTTTAAGAAAAGCTACTGTAGGTATTGTAAATTCCACACTTTAACTGATATAAATTTTAACAATTAGCTTTGCTTGTTGACTCCTTGCATTCAGGCAATTCGTCCTCATACTGTACTGCAAGTTCATCAGTTCTTATGTTTAAATATGCAAATGGTGTATTATCTCCATAAATTTGCACTCATTCACACAAATGTCCAAAAGACAAAGTGATGTAAAACACCTCGGATTTCTAGACAATTTTTTTCCACTAATCTGAAAGGCGGCATGTTTTATGGATGAAAAAATATCATGTTTATGCCTGTTAAATATAATAATAATGACAAAATATGCATACACAGACAGCCTCAAACAACAATAGCAGATCTTTTTTTTTTTTTTACAACAAATTCAAAATCTCCAGGAGTCATGTACTTGTCTTAATGATAGTTACGCGTTAAAGTTCCTCAGTAATCAAAATGGAACATCAGTGCGCCTAATGAGAAACAGAAAAATGATAGCAATAAAAATCCTTGAAGAGTTCTTCAAAGGCTCCTGAAGGCTAATTGAGTTTCACACATGAGAGGCTGCTCAGCCTCTTTACAGCAAAATTAAAGTGTGACAGTAACTGTAAGGTAATGCATAACAGCGAATGCAGTTGTTACACACGGAGACACCAATACAGACAAATGCAAACCACTGATGGGATAAAATTTGATTTTACCTGCATTGAAGGTGCATTCTTTGGATTTGCTGAAACAGAAGAAAAAAAAAAGAAGTGATGCGTAAGGACGCTGTGACCGTGGAAAAAAATAGGTTAACAAAGTTTGTTTGCACAAAACAATAAAGCTTTTTCCAAAGCTGTGGAGGGGTTATTGTATTATACTACATCTTTCATTAAACTTATACACAGGATTGCCTTTTTCATCCCCACAGTATCTCTAAGACTAGAAACATCCTGTCTCAGAGTGAGGGTGAAAAACAAGTTCATGAATTTGCTACTTCTGTGCTCGACTACAGTAATTCCTTACTTCTAGTGTGTGTGTGTGTGTGTGTGTGTGTTTAACTGACAGCAGCGATGTCTTTGTAAGAGCTCTAAATGTCACACTGAGCAAAAACACACAGGCTGTGCAGCATATCACCAAAGAAAAACAACTTTTATCCTCCTGAGGATGAGATGATGTAGTTTGAAGATAAGCTTTTAGGTCCATTTGTTTAGAAATATTGTTAATGTTCCTTGCTCATGTTAAGATATTCCACAATCAACTGTAAGTGGTATTATTGCAAAATGGAAGCATTTAGGAACCACAGCAACTAAGACGCATAGTGTCAGAACGCATAAAGTTAAAGAGCGGGGTCACTGATTGCTGAGGCACATAGTATGTCAAAGTCACCAACACTCTGCTGATCTGATAACTGCAGAGTTTCAAACCTTGGCATCAACATAATCATAAAATTTGTGCATCAGGAGCTTCATGGCATTGGTTTCTGTGGCCGAGCTGCTGCATGCGAGCCTTACATGACTGAGCACAATGCCAAGCGTCAGGTGGAGTGGTGTAAAGAACACTGACACTGTACACTGGAGCAGGAGAAACATGTTCTGTAAGTGACATGCTTCTCCATCTGGCAGTCTGATGGATGAGTCTGGGTTTGGTGAATGCCAGGAGAACATTACCTGCCTGACTGCACTGTGCCAACTGTAAAGTTTGGCGAAGGAGAGATAATGCTATGGGGTTATTTTTTATGGGGTTGTTCCGGGCCCCTAAGCTCCAGTGAAGGGAAATCTACTGCTTCAGCTTACAAAGAAATTGTGGACAATTCTATGCCTCTAACGTTGTGGGAACAATTTGGGGGAGTCCTTTTCCTGTTGTAGCATGTTATTAAACCTAACCTGTCTCACGACGGTCTAACCCAGCTCACGTTCCCTATTAGTGGGTGAACAATCCAACGCTTGGTGAATTCTGCTTCACAATGATAGGAAGAGCCGACGTTGAAGGATCAAAAAGTGACGTCGCTATGAACGCTATCCATGTGGTAACTTTTCTGACACCTCCTGCCTAAAACCCAAAAAGTCAGAAGGATCCAGTGCATAAGACAAGGTTCATGGAAGCATAGTTTGAAGGCAGAGATTTTCGTGGAAGAACTTGACTGGCCTCCACAGAGTCCTGATCTCAACCCCACTCAACACACTTGGGATGAACTAGAACAAAGATTGCAAACCTGGCCAGGCACACACAAAAGCTCTTGCAGGTGAATGATCAAAAATGTACACAGACACACTCCACAATCTTGTAGAAAACCTTCCCAGAAGAGTGAAAGCCATTATAGCTGCAAGGAATGACCAAATTCAAAATGCCTGCTGGAAGGTACCATGAAGAATGGACAGGATTTGAGGATTAGTTTTGCCTAACCCATGCCGTGTCAGAAAATATTAGGTAACTTCTTTGAAAATTCAATTAAAAAGTTCAGTGCAGCTTCTCACTGGCTGCACAGAGGACCCCATACGGAAAATCAAATTCTCTCAAACCAGACTGTTTTCTTTATTTGCTAAAAATACTGTTTATATGATGCCAACATAGTGTATACATTTATTTCCTCCTCACCTTTAAAAAACATGTCTGCCTCAGGGTAGATAATTTAATACACATTTATTTTTTTTATTGGGTAATACACTCAACTGAATACAAAGTTCAGATTTTCTTTGATGAATAAAAGTTCCAGCGTGTTAATCCTGCTGTGTGAACAGGTTTATAAAGACAAGTCAGCAGACACAAAGCAAACACAGAAGTTCCATTGTATTCACAGACAGTGCCACCACCTATCAGTTAAACACAGCAGCTGTGTGACAGTGTGACCGAGGAGCCTCACAGCGATCAGAATTACAGACGCCACACAGACAAGCTAAATGCATTTACAAGTAAAAATGTAAAAATGACAATCAGCAAGTCAGCCACTTTGCCAAAATCCATGATTAGACCTGTCATTCAAAACCCTACAGCTGTCTCATCGGCTAGAGCTGCAGATGTCCCTGAGTCAGCTGTCAACCGATCACAACTGCCTGCTAAGCATTGCAGTGCATGCTGAGCGCTCAACCTAACCTGCACGGAAGCTGTCAACCAGTGAGATTACCGGGATGTTGAAATGAAATGCTGCCTCGGCTGACAGTTGGTTATCGCCATGGCAATAGCAATAAAATGCAAGGCTTGATAAGATAAAGAGGAGCCGAGGGGGTTGGCTCTTGCTGAGCAACGGGAGTGCCAAGACCGACGTGTTTGACTTCCCCGAGGGTGGAGAGAAAACACCACAACAGCAACACGACAGCAAAGGAGTACACAGCTTTCCCGTACAGGCACATTTATTCTAAAAGCCCAGAGCAAGTCATACAAAACAGATGTTTGCTGTGAGGAAAACTGCAGTGACTCAGGTGATTTGTCTCAAGTTCACAGATTCTAAAAGTTTTAACAAAGAGAAACCAACCAAAACTAGAATCAACCTCTTACATCAGTGAAGCTGCCTTTTAAATCCGATATTGTGAAGGATGTAATAAGTGGAAGGTAAAGATTATCACCAACTCATTACCCAACTAAATGTCAAACATGATCTGCAGCAGAAATGGCTGACTTTTGTATTAAATTTAATCTTGCCAATACAGAGCCAATTCACAACAAAGGCTCTTTATACTATAAGGTGAAGACTCTACAATATTAGAGAGAATACCCCAATCATCACACAATCCCTTATGACCAGCACTTGGCAAGAGCGGGCAGGAAGAACTCTCTTTTAACAGGAAGAGACTTTCAAACCAGACTCAGAACTGGTTGTGTGGTGAGTGGAAAGAGAAGAGAAAAAAGAGGAGCATAGACAGACTAGGACAACACAGACTATGGGAGAGAGAAGAAAAAAAAATGTAATGACAAGCAGCAGTGGCAGATAAATACACAGGGGTGAAAAGAGATTTTCAGTGCACCATATTAAGTCCCCCAGCAGGGGGGGTCACTTCATCCAGCCTTAACTATAAATGTTATCGAAGAGGAAAGTTTTAATCCTAATCTTAAAAGGCAGAGAGGATATTTCCTGAATACAACTGGGAGTTGGTTCCACAGGAGAGGGGCCCGATAGCTGAAGGCCCTGCCTCCCATTCTACTTTTAGAAACTAAGAAAAAACACAAGCAAGCCTGCACTCTGACAGTGAAGTGCTCTATTTGGAAAATATGGTGCTATGAGATCTTTAAGATAGACTGGTGCCTGACTTTGTATATGAGGAGAAGGATTTAAAATTTGAGCCACTGAAGAGAAGCCAATGTAGGAAAGATAGGATTTCTCCTAGATAAACTGAAGGTTTTTTAGGGAGCTTTTAGTATAGTAATTTACATATTTGTCTTATGAGCGAAAGGTGCCTGGTTCAATTCCACGTGGGGACACAAGCCCCGTTCACCATGGAGGAATGCATCCAACGTAAAACCTTTTCCAAACTACCAAAGCAAATGGGCGACCCCTTGCGGAGAATACAAGGGAGCAGCCAAAGGTACACACACACTAGAACAGCCGGATAGTAAAGAATTAGAATAGTTCAGTGTAGAAGTAACAAACGCATGAACTCATTTTTCACCCTCATTCTGAGATGTTTCTATTCTCAGAAATATTGTGCAGATGAAAGAAAGCAATCCTGCAAATATGTTTGAGGAGAGCATTAAAGGAAATATCCTAGTCTAAAATTATTCCAAGATTCCTCACTTACTGGAGGTCAAGGTAATGCCATGAGGAGTAAGAACCTGGCAAGACACAATGTTTCTGAGGTTTTGAGGGCCAAATATAACAACTCAGGTTTATCTGAATTTAGAAGTTAGAAATTTCAGGCCATCCAGGTCTTTGTGTCTCTAAGACATGCCTGTTATTTAATTGGCCTCATAGATAAATATAGCTGGGTATCATCTGCATAGCAATGAACATGTTTGCAGTGTTTTCTAATAATATTGCTTAAGGAAAGCATGTATAACAAAGAGTATTGGTCCCAGCATAGAACTCTGTGGAATACTTGCAATATAGTCGACTATATGGTGAATTCACCATTTAAGTGCTGCCCAAATGTACGGCTAGTTTTACTAAACCTTACGGAGCACACTCAGCAGAGTACAACTGATGGTCATTACCCAAGCATGTGCATCACAGCATAAACACAAAGTATTTGTATTCATTAATTTGAGTAAATACACACGATATGTTTTTATATAAAAACTGCATGTTGAATTTGTTTAAACAAATCTGATCAAGTATGGGTTAACTGTATGAGAGAAATGGTGTAATTAACAGTGCTAGAAAAAAAATGTGGCACAGTGGCATATAAAAGAAAATCAACTAGAGTTTCTTTACAAATGATGCAGTATGAAGATTACAAAAAGAACTGAAGCAAGTGATGAAGAAGACTGCTGCGAATAAAAACGAAAACACACTTCAGTGAGAAACACTGAACAGAAATGTAACTCCACAGTGCACCTTCCAGCACCAGGATGAGTCATGTGTATCTACTTGTCCTGATATTTGTTTGATTGGGAGTTAACTGAAAAAAAAAAAATTCTCAGAATTGAGACAAAGCCTCTCTGAACTGGTGATTTCCACTGAAATGCATCCATTTAAGTTTTCCATTACAGGTTATTCACAGTGTGTTTTAGAGAACAAGGGGCACACGTAAAAAGAGAACAATCATAAAAATGAGATCAGAGCTTACACGTGTGTTTGAAGAAGATTAAAAGACAGACCACAGAGCGACTCATCTGAGGGCCTGTGTGGTGCCTGTTGTGTCTCTGGCCAGTTGGAGGCAACCAGGCAGGGTGTCGGCTCTTTAAAGTAACCACATATAAAGGCCCGTTTGTTTCTTGAGCTGTGTATGCATGTGCTTTTTGTTTGTGTGGTCTGCCAGGAAGATGAGGCGTGTAAAGGTTCTAGCCAATAACAGAACAGCATTGATCCAGAACCAGTAATTATTGCAGGGCATGCTGGGTAAC
Source organism: Etroplus canarensis (assembly GCA_015106775.1). Taxonomy (NCBI): domain Eukaryota; kingdom Metazoa; phylum Chordata; class Actinopteri; order Cichliformes; family Cichlidae; genus Etroplus; species Etroplus canarensis. The sequence continues at coordinate 46,862 of VUQH01082568.1, read as the reverse complement.
TGGCAGCCAGACGGGGTAAATAACTCTCCATTTAAAACCCATGTGGTGGCACTCACTAGTCACCGGGTTTCCAGGCAGAGGGAATGCACAAACAGACCTCTGATTAACATGCAGCACTGAGTGTGTAGTTGGCCTTTTCCACGTGCTCTCTGAAAACACAAAGAGTTCTTATAAGAACCAGAGGGCACTAATGAGCACCAGTGCTTCTGCAAAATGATTAAAGGACCACAGTCATGAAGTATTTACTTGCCGTTTTGTGTTGGCTCACTTATTACTTTGAATATATTTAACTTTAACCTGTTTTTGTGTGCCACGAAATAAGGATGTTTTTCATACTTATGTTACTGGTTTGAAATATTAAACTTGCACAAAGCATTTGATTGCTTATCACTACACCCTGGGATTCTTAGGAACAATTTCCATACAGCCGGGAGAGTACAGTGACGGATGCAGAGAGGGAGTGGATGTTGCGGTCTGAGAAATGGGACTCAGCCCCCCGAACTGTGGTGGGAGTGGTGGGAGCAGTCAAGCATGCATCCATTTCCCCATCCATTAGGAGTAAAGTAGCGCAGCAGCTACATTAACACACACACACACACACACACACACCATCTGATTTTCTTCCCATTTTCACTAAATGGGAAAACTACATTAAGACTGAACCATAATACACTGGACTAATCAGCTCTGACATAAACGAGGACCGAGACAAGCCACAGACAAAGAGAGAGAGAGAGAGTGAGAGGGAGGAAAGGGGAGAGAAAAAAATTCAAATTAATGTGATGAAGTTCTTTCCACCATTTCTTTTATCAGAACTGGCATGGTTTAAATCTGAGTTCTTAATTCTTATTGTGCAAGGTTGCTAATTTTACAAAGGCAATGCCAGAACCACAGTTTTAACCACATATCTGAAGCAGAAGGATTTTGGATTGATGTTCAGCTGGTTTACTGTGGTGCAAAATGCTTGTCTGCAATCAGTTGCATGCTTATCATGTCTGCTGCATGTAAAGCAGGAGCTTCAGTCGATGTTATCAGTGTTTCTGCAAACCAAGCAGAACTGGTAACGGTAACATCGGTCCATCAACCACTTCACCGTCCCGCCTCTGGACATAATGCTACAGAGGATTACAGCAATAGTGTCTTTACAGCATTTTACATGGAGTCTCAATTAGCTAGTCTTAACTCACTTGGGAAATGAATGAATGAATCTGGAAAACTTTAAAATTAAATCTGGTAAAAAAAAGTGCACCAACCTCAGCGGCCAATTAAAGTACGGCAGATGATTTGAAGTAGGTTGCAAAACCTGAACGTGTGCAATATTTCCAGTGAATTTCAGGGTGCCCAATCAAGCTGGAGCTCTGTCCCACCTGCTGTCAGAATCAGTGATGTTTAACAGAATAATCAGTTAGCTGACAGATCTGCTGAGCACAGAGCGACTGGTCCTCTGTCACGTCACATTCAATCAGCCCATCTGTCTGTGTACGTACGTGTGTGTGTGTGTGTGTGTGTGTGTGTGTGTGTGTGTGCGCGCTTCATAATCAGATAGAAATGCATTCATAAGACCCTCTACGTAACACCTAAAATTATACTTAAAATGATTTCAGTGTTTGTATAATGTAATTAGGATAAAAATCAGGAAAAAAGGTTAAAAATTTGCAGTGAATTACTGCTGCCATAAGTGACAGATTTCAGTTTTTTGAGGTTTAACTCATTTTTTCCTCATCTGAGCCAAACATCCTAAAAGTATTCTTCTCAAAATTATACTTCACAGAATTTTTGGTGTTTTCATCAGACCAGCCCCTTGCCATTAGACTCAAGGTCCATTAACTCATCTGGTTCTTGTTCTTGTTTTATTCATGTTACTATGCGGCTGCCCCTCCCCACAGCCCACAGCCCTGCAGACGGAGAAACCGACTGCATCAAATGGTTTGCGTGACAACGGTTTCATAAAACAACCCAACTTCCCCTGAATGTCTTCAAGCCGGATCCAAACAACTGACTACAGGCTTTGTTTAGGGTGAAAATAATGACAGTTGAGATGGTAAAGCCTTTACCAGATGAAAAAGCTGCATTTTACTGTGCAATTAATTTATTCAAATATTAGTCAAACAGCTCATGAGGTGTGGCACAAAACGTACCTTTACATTTAAAAGCTGGATATGTATTTTCAACACTGCAGTTACCACCCAGCCATCCAAGGTTAAAATGTTACACACTTTCCTTCACAACATATGAACATTTTGAGTTTATGCTGCGACTCATGATGAGACTTTGTCTTTCAAAAGCTGCCCCAATATAGCCTCTCTGCTTACAGTCTGCTTCTACTCTGCCAACCACTGACTATTCATTGTAAAGTAGCCATTTACCTGGTTGATCTCTTCATGTCTGCAAGGTGTCCGTTACACTAGTAGTCAACAATGATGAGCAGTCTGAGCGGTTCTTCGCCTGTCCAAAGCCACAGCAACACACAGACTTCCTCCTTCACTCTGCAAACTTTTAGCTCAGCCTGGAAGGTCATGTCATCCAATCAGAACACACTTCCTGACTGTGCAACCACTCCCCCTTTGCAGGGTTACCACACCTCCCTTTTACCAAGAATTTGGAAATACGATCAGTCAGCAGGACAGGAGAGAGGAGGAAAGGAAAGGAAAAAAAACAAGAAAGTAGTGGAGGTTAACCTGTTCCTCTTCTATGGATTAGCTGAGGTAAGCCTTGTCCAACTAGAGGAATCATCTGCCCACCCAATGAAAACTTTTTTTTAGCATTCATAGTTTTTTGCAATGTTGTCACTGATGATTTATTCCTTAAAAATAATTAGTTTCCTTTAAAACCTATTTATAGCTGCTTTCCATAATCCAATTAAAACAGTTCAGTTCAGTATAATTCTTGTTCACTTTTCCTGGTTCTTAATAAGTTATACTCATAGTATTGAAGTTATGAGTTTGTATGTTTTGCAAGCTTTTAAGTTACATGCATTGTAACTTTCAATCAGAATCCCTGAAATGAGCTTAAATTATCCTTGTCAATCATACAGGAATATACAGTATGATTACATGAACTGCTGCACAATCCTGTTTATTCTATTTCACTGTAGTCTACTGAAGATGCAAACTAACCTGCCCACAGGGTTTACCCTCTGGCTCATCAAACAAGTGTTTATCATTTGTATGATAAATCAAAATCTTTATTTTTTTTTTGTTTAATTGTTCCTAATTTCTATATATTCTTATTCAGAGTAATGGTAAAGAATTACCCCTGATAAACGTCCTGACCTTTTGCACTCCTGTTCACAAATCCTGTTTGGGAAGAGCAACATTTTTGTTGCCGCCCACCAAAGATAAATATTCAAACAGCAACAAATGAATTTAAAAGAAAGACAAACATGGAAAGAATAAACGGATGAATGATGAGAAAAGAAAGGAAAATGGAATTTATGTTTGTGACTGTGATAACTAACAATAAAGTTCTTCTATATGTGGTTACTGAGATGATGTGCCATGTGTTTGATTCACTTTAATATGCTGATACTTCAGTGTCCATCAAAGCTAACATTTCGAAGAAAAATATCTCAAACACAAGTCATGGTGGCAACTGAAATTTGCAGGAAGCGCTGACTGTAGAAGTTAAACAGCTAAACATGATGAGGAGACAAATCAGACAAAACAGTGTGAATTACTGAAGCCTCTCACTTACACATACGCTACATGGACAAAAGTATTGGGCCACACTCTTAATCAGGTGTGACCAAGTATTTTTGCCCATATAGGAATTCGGGTGTTTCATTGAGTCCCATTGCAACAGGTGTATAAAATCAAACACCTAGCCATGCAGTCTGCTTCACAAACATTTGTGAAAGAATGAGTCATTCTAAAGAGCTTAATGAAGTCAAGTGTGGTACTGTAATAGGATGCCAACATTGCAACAAGTGAGTTCCTGAAATTTCTTTTTCTTCTAGTGGCAGATCGTGTAACGTTACAAAGCAGTGGTTGCCGAGCAAAGACTTAATAACTACAGAGTTCCAAACCTCCCCTGACATTAACATAAACACAAAAATTTTACACAGGGAGCTTGCATAGGTTTGAGCAGTTGCATGCAAGCTTTAGCTCACCAAGCACAATGCCAAGTGTCGGATGGAGTATTGTAAAGCTTACAAAGACATTTTGAACAATTCTATACTTCCATGTTTGTGGGAACAGTTTTGGGAAGGCTCTTTTCTGGTTCAGCATGACTGCGCCCCAGCATTTATAGACCTCAGTCTATAAATGCACGGTTGGATGAGTTTGGGGTTGAAGAACTCGACTGGGCCACACAGAGCCCTGACCACAACCCTACTGAAGAACTTTGAGATAAACTGAAATGGAAAATGGGAGTCAGGCCCTCTCTTCTCACTCAACATCAGTGTCTCACACCAAAAATGCTCTTCTCAATGAATGAGCAAAAAAAATTCCACAGACAGACTCGAAAATCTTAAAGCCTTCAAAGAAGTGTGGAAGCTGTTATAGCTGCAAAGGGGGGGATCAACTCCATATTAATATCTACGGAGTAAAAATGGGATGTCATAAAAGCCCCTGTAGGTGTAATGTGTAGGTAACTCATTACTTTTGTCCATATAGCGTATATCTATGGGTACAGGTTTACCACATACATGCAAATTTATCCCTGAAAGTTTTAAAATACCTAAACATAACAGAATCTTCTAAGTAATGTCATTTTTTGTTAAGGTAAAGTAAAAGAGTAACTGCTGCAAATGCTTTTTGGGCAAAGCCACCATCTTGAAAATGTACCTACTTGCTGTCATCTGATTGTTGCACTTGGTTTGTTCACTTAGCTGAACTCCTGGTTCTGGTTCCATGTCAAATTTCTGCACCTCCTTATTCAGCTGATGAGGCTGAAACTATCCCAGCTTCCCAGACAGAATGATTCCTAATTTTAGCCTTGCTCTAACCAAAAACATCTTTCCAAGTTTCTAACAGGCACAGAAGGTTTTCCCACTGACTGACAGTGGTTCAATTACTGCCAGTCATGCCCGTTTGCAGACAGAAGACACGGAAATGTAAGACAGCTCATTACAACAATCTGGGTGACCCACTGAACTCCTCCACAACCCTGCTGACCCACAGCACACAAACATGAGCTCTGAGCTTGATAGGCAAAAAGAGGAGTTGTCAGTTTGTTTTCACGGCAAGCAGCAACCTCCTGAGATGAAAAACTAAGCCAGTATGAAGTGCTGACAACTACAGTTCCTGAAATGGCCACTTGAAGCTGCCTCCAAAAGGAAGTCAATCCTGAAAGACTTCCATGTCGGAATGACTTTAGAATCCCAGGCATTAGGAGTTATCCACAAATTCAAAAATGTAGAGCACAGTTTATAACACCAGACCATCCAGCAGATGAAAGCTGCTACCTTTTGCCACCAGAAGAGCTGCTGGAGGAGGTTGTTCGACTCCGACTCTCTGCCCCCATCTCTCTCCTCACCAGGGTGAGACGCTCTGTGGACATACTCTTTCTGAAGGAGGAGAGAGGAGAGAGAGAGCTCTGATGATTATGCCCTGATGATTAAACTCTAACATTACCCTACCCCTGGTCCCCAAGAGTGAGAATTAGGGGTGAAGGCCCAGCTGATTGCTACATTCAGGGGTAGCAAATAAGAGTAAGTCTATTGGTGGCTGACTCCAAACTTCAGATGATGCTGTCTATCTGCTGCCTATCACACAAAAGTAAATTAACTTTAACTTTCAGTTAAATTTCAGTTCTGCTTTTATCCATGTGAAGAGGAGAATAGAAAAGGACAAAACGACACATTTTCCATCACCAGTATGTGTTTTATCGCCACACATTACTACTTGCTTCTTTCATATTTGCACGTACTTACTGCAGGTAAGTGTAGTGTTAATGAGTGTAGAAAGATTTTGTCTTGGCAGGCTTTTCCATTCATAATCCTACCTCTTTATGGACTGCAGCACCTCTTTCTTTGGAGATGAAGGTGAGGACAGGAGGCGTTTCTGTTGAATGTAACCATTACTCACAGGCCGAGAGGGAAGAGCCTGCAGGAGCTGACGCACTGAAAGATAAGACTCTGCCATGAGCATCATCAAAGAAAAGAAAACAACAAATGTTCACAACTCACAAACAATCTGTGTAGAGCTCCCCCAGCGTCAGGACTTAATCCTAGACTGCACTTAAACTTTAATTTACTGTTTACAGAGCCACATCATTAAGGGAAATGGAAAGTTTCTATTTTTGACATTAAAGCAATATGATGAGATTCGGATACTCAGCTTGTTGAACCTGCAAGGCCACGCACAGTCTTCATTGTTTTCATTCGATTTTTTTCGTCAGCAGTGTTGGGCCATTTTTAATGGCGGAAATGTGGGAAAGGACAGTCATTTCATTTAAAACCAAAAATAGGTATATCTAACCAAGTCTAACCTTTTGTGAAACAGCAGCAAGTTCAAGTTTTACAGAAATACTGATGAAACTTAATGACTGATCAGAAATCTAATTAGCTCAGAAAAGGATCCTGAGTCTTACTTCCAGCTGCTTTCTTACCCTTTGTAGGCGGTGCTGAAGCTGTAGTGATTGGATGTCTCCTCCCAGCTTGAGCGCCTCCTGGTTGCTTCCCCTGGCTCTGCTCCTCGCAATAGCCCAGCCGGCGCAGGGCATCAGCCAGAGCCGCCTTGAGCAGCTGGATCTCGTCCTCCTGCAGCTGCAGCCTCTGCTCCAGGTGGGAGACCCGGTCCTCCATGTCCATGTTACTGCTTGCAGACACTGTGTCATCTAGAGAGTTTAAGAGTTTGACATCTTATTTTTATTGAGTACGCAATCTCAGAATATAGATTATAAGAGTTTAAATGGGAAGCTACATGAACATTGTATTGCATCCGTTGATTATACATAAAACACTCTAGTAAATGCTTGTGCAACACTTACAAAAGTGACCAAATACTTCTTTTAAAAAACATATCACATTAAGCTCTTAACATCATCAAGACAAAAAATAAGCCATCAAATGTCTGTTAGGTGAGCAGTTATATGTCCAAAAATGTAGAATACCACAAGCTATTTGTAGTGAGAGTAGGGAGGAGGTGGAAGAGAGCCTGGAGAGGTGGGGGTATGCACTGGAGAGAAGAGGAATGAAAGTTAGTAGAAGCAAGAGAGAATGCATGTATGCAAACAAGAGTGAGGCAGATGGAATAATGAAGATGTAAAGAGCAGAGGTGGTGGATGACTTTAAATAGTTGGGGTCAACCATCCATAACAATGGACAGTACACAAGAAGAAGAGTGTGAACATGAGGGTGGAGTGGGTAGAGACGAGTGTCAAGAGTGATTTGTAACAGAACGATAGCAGCAGGAGGGAAGGTAAGGTTCATAAGACTATCTCCAAACCATACATCATAAACGTATGGTTTGGTGACGGTGGCACTGAAAAAAAGACAGGAGGCAGACCTAGAAAGCTAGAGGCAGAAGAGTTGAAGATGCTGAGATTTTCAGTGGGAATGACCAGGATGGTCAGGATTAGAAATGAGTATATCAGAGACCACTCAAGTTGAGCGGCAAGGCAGAGATGGTCTGGACATGTGCTGAGGAGAGATGGTGGATATACTGGACAAAGGATGTTAAAGATGGAGGAGAAGAGGAAGACCACAGAGAAAGTTCGTGGATGTAGAGAAGGAGGACATGCAGAGGGTTGGAGTGACAGAAGAGGATGCAAGGGATAGGGTGAGATGGAGCCAGATGATCAGCTGTGGCAATCCCTGAAGGGAGCAGCTAAAAGAAGAAAAAGACCAGCTTGAATCTGTGAAGTTAGAGAAAACATAGGAAATTAATAAATGAATAAAAATCAAGAGTTATTCGTGTATGTGTGAATATTAGGGGTCATTTATTCAACACAAGCAGTTGTTTTAAGTGCACGTTATAGACCTCTACCACCACTGTGGCTCCTGCTTTGTGAGTCAATGGTGTTAAATTTCCCAGAGGGGGAAAGAGCTTAAACGTGTCCTAATTGCTTTTAATAATTTAGACTGAGCAGGAGTGTGAATGAGAGAGAAAGAATGAAAGGAGGGAGGAAAACCAAACCAAGCACAAGCTTGAACAGACCGGCTGGGGGAGGAAAAAAGTTAGGAGGACAGAAACAGGGCTGTGCGCAGAGAAACAAAGCTTTGTTTTCTTGATTATGTCTTTGAAGATTTCAGTCTTGGATGATTTGGGAGCAACTGTGGCTGCAGGTAACAGCAAATGTAGTTCCAAATTACAGGTCACAGAAGTCTGGATGCAGCATGAGTCTGTAAACAGCAGTGTAAGGAGTTGGTTATCTTATAGAAAAGTGTGCATCCCGTTACCTGCTGTGCTTCAAACCTGTAATATTTCAAACTGATCAGATGTCAAACAAAAAAAAGAAAAAAAAAAAAGAAAATGAGTGCTTTCTGGTTTGCAGGCACATTTTTTCCAATAAACGACAGTGGTATAGGAGCGCAGCTCACAAATTAACGCATTACATTTACTATGATCACTATACCAAATGTCAGCTTGCATTTAGCCAGTTAAATGCTTTAACTGAGCTGCAGCAGTTGGAAATGATCGGGACATCAAACTGCATTTATTTTTCCAAAAATGCTGCAACAGGCACCCACTTTTTCTTACTGTCAGACATAAATGCTATAAAGCCCCTATGTCACGTACACTAAAGAGATAACGAATCAACATCAGTTCATTTCGTAATAAATCCTAAATGTATCCTAAGAACGTTGTGATTGAATTTGTTGATTGCCGTATTAATTTGCCTGACTTGGTAAATACCTTGCATAGTCATGGATTTCATAATGTTGCACTGGTGTCGTAGACTGCAGCAACTTCTCTGTAAACACATCCTAATCCTTTGTACCCACGTCTGGCTGGTTCAGCTAATTTTTCCCCTCAAGAAAATGCTATAAATATGACAAGGAAGGTGACACCTCACATTGTGAAAGTTATAAATACCTTGTAACATGTCCTGTGACTTTGTAACCTTTCCCTCCTGTTTCCTAAACAACGCACCACATTTTGTGCCTGTAATGTAACCCCTCCAGTAACTCCTCACAAGGAGTCGTAAACACATTACAGCCGCTTCTTATCTGCTTCGTTAAAAACTGCACTCCAGAGGCAATGAATCAATACGAATTTCATGTTGCACTGATTCATAATCAAAGTTGCATAAGAGGGAACCAAGCTCAAGAAAGCAACTTAAAATGAAAATCTTGGAGATTACCCTATCAGATTTAAATGCGCCCTGAGGATTTTTCAACCATAAGTTGCGGTGTGGAAAAATATTTTGATTGGTGGTTTCATTTTATTTGCAATATTTGTGCCTTTTTGTTGTTGTAACCATTACTTCCAACTGCAGAGGGCAGTAATCACAATGCAAGAAAAAGACATCTGGCTGACATAAATACGGATGTCAGTGATGAAAGTATATTTTCAAAAATTTTTATGAAGGAAGAAAAATTATTCAATGAGTACTTCGGCTGCTCCCATATATTCTCCCCAAGGGGTCGCCACAGAAGAGTAATCTGCATTGGTAATTTGGCAGAGGTTTTATGCCGGATGCCCTCCCTGATGCAACTCTTCATGGTGAGAGGGACTTGTGGCCACACCTAGATTCGAATCAGGGACCTTTCACTTGTAAGGTGAATATGTAAACCAATACACTACAGGGACACTACTTGTAGAGCTTTACATTATTCATTGTAAAACATGGCATTTTAAAATTCAGAATTTCTGTAAATGTACTTCTTAGCAAAAAAAGGCGCATTTTCATTCCTTTGCTTTTCTCGCAATGCTGCACACAAACTGCTGTTGACTCCAACCCCCACACGTCCACTCGGTCCACTGCCTCCGTTCCTCTTGAACTCTTTTCAGCCTAATCGTGCACCATCCTTCCACCCACCATGATGACATCACTGGAGGCTGGCCATCTTATCGAAGGCAAACTGCCCAGTGCGGATTATTTAAATCTGTGACCCACATTATCAGATTACAGTCTGATAAAGTCAAAGACAGGTTTTCAATTGGACAGAACATTTCAACTGTCTATGAGGCCCAAATTATGATATCATGTCCTTGATATCAAAACACAGATCTCAGTTCAAGAGTTAGAACTTCTGACATTTTACAACTACAGAGAGAAAAGAAGATGGTGATGGTGTCCTCTATTTAAAAAAAATGACTTCGCTACACTTCCATACATTCACTGGTGTGATAGTCTCCAACTGGCAACAGATATCCAGTAAACATCAAGAATTAAACAGTGAGGTTTTGAGATGGAAATTACTCATTAAAAAAGCACCAATAAAGAGCACTCAATTTTAACATTATTTTCTTTATATTTCTATACTGCGTCATCACAGCCTGAACTTCTGATAGAGCTCATGATGGAGCCATGTTTTCGTGACCCTGTGGTAGAAGCTGAAAACCATCAGGCCAGGTAATGTTTTCTCAATTTACTGTTGTCCAGTTTTGGTGAGCCTGTCTGAAATGTAGCCCCCTCTTCTTCTGCTGATGTAGCCCACCTGCTTCAAGGTTCCACATGTTGTGTGTTCAGAGATCTTCTTCTGCATACCTTGGTTGCAACAAGTGGTTATCTGAGTTACCGTCGCCTTCCTATCAGCTCCTCTGACCTCCAACATCAATAAGGTATATTTGCCCAGAGAACTCCCACTCTTTCTCAGACCAGCCTCTGTAAACCCTAGAGATGTTTCTGTGGGAAAATCCCAGCAGATTGGCAGTTTCTGAAATACTCGAACCAGCCCACCTGGCACCAACGACCATGCCAGAGTCGCTTAAATCAAATTTCTTCCACCATTCTGAGGCTCCGTTTAAACTTCAGCAGGTTGTATAGACCATGTCTACACGCCTAAATGCAGTGAGTTGCTGCCATGTGACTGGCTGATCAGATATTTGCATGAGCAGCTGAACAGGTATATCTAGTGTAAAGGCAGGTGAATGTATAATGAAAATGTTCTTCATGTCACTGGAACAACAGAGGGGATAACTTTTTTCTTTTTTTTCTTTTTTTAAATCAGCTATTGGTTAATTTTAAGCAGTAGCAGTGGCCCAGAACAAGAAAAATGAAGCAATATTATTTACAAATAATTCAAATATCACTATGTCAAATGATAAACCATAAAACTGGTCAGGCTGCATGAAAGCTACAACTAAAATACTGCCTATGTTCTACCTTAAGAGACAATAGGCTTAAAAATAACATTACACGCTTACATAACCCAGAAATACCACAAATGGAAAGAAAAAAAACACAGTTATGATGATCTACCAAGAACTTCCTCCCGTGTCCTTGTTATTTTTAAGCCAAAGTCACAATCATCATGTGATGAGCTCATCACATTACTTGAGCTACGAAAGTTTAATGATAAACTTGCAGTAAGAGAGCACGATGCTTCAAAAAGAGATTTTACATTTTACACCACTTCAGTGTGAGTCAATAGTATGCTCAGCGCTGTGAACTGAACTGGCAGACACAGGCAGCACTGTTACTGTTACTGTATCACATCTCGCAGTCAAATGAAACAGGAAGCCGCAAGCAAATTAAGATTCAAATTTACATACAAACACCAAGTTCAGGGGAGATTTGCATGGCAGAACTGTCCCACATGGACCAGATCCTAATGTCCTAATTGTCTCAGGCCTCCATCACTGATTCGCTTCTTTAATGAAAAGGTGGTGTGGTTTTCCCGTTTTAAACACCTACCAGTTTCTAAAAGTGTTAGTGTATTAGTCTTTGTGGTGGTCTAAATGCAGATTCAGAGCCACTGTAACATACTGTATATAGGATAAAAACCCAAAGTACAAAGGTGATGCAAAGAAACCATTAAAGTCATGATAAATTACAAGCTGTCCAACATCTCATCTTGTTCATACTTGCTTTTAGATTACTTATCGCAAAGCGACTGTATAAAGTAAATGTAATTTCAAAGGTCACCAGGATGTAAAAAATGCATGCATAAAATCATCAGTCAAACCTGATAAGAACTGTTTAAAAGGTTTGCCAACTTTTCCCCAAAATAGTGTTTTTTCTTTAAAAAAAAAAAAAGGAAAAGCTACAAATAATTAAATTAAACTAAAAAAGAGAAGTAAACAAACATGAACACACTTGTGTAACTGAAAAAGGAGAAGACAGAATGCTGGTGGGAGAAGATGACCAGTTAAAGGAAAGGATGAATAGGTGGGAGGAGAGAGAGAAGAATGATTCATTTTTATCTGCAAAACTCGTGTTTATCTAAACAGCTTAGGCTATTAAATGCACTTACTTGAGCAGAAAATCATAAGGAAACTACAGGAGACAGAGATAAAATGAAAGAACCCGGAAAGAATAAAACTACCTTCATAGAGCTGTTCCAACAATCATCCAGAACTCACCAGACTCCTACATTATAAAGCCTTTTATCAGTTTGATTTTGGGGTAAATTTAGGGTAGGTATTACTACATTATCTGATGGGTCTAAAAATAAAATTTATGCCGAGGGTGGCACCAGATAAAAGGTCACATTGTACTGTAAATCAGAGGATTACATCTTCTGCACAGGCCATATCGCAGATGAGGCTCTACATGCAAGCACTGGATCTACTGATAACAGTTTGAGCTAAGCTTCAGCTGTGTAATCTGATGCTAATGTGCTGTCGTTATGGTGTTAACATGCCGCCGTTAGCAGTGAGCCATTGATGTGAGCAGCTCTTAGAAACTGTCATGCTAAATGTAGCATTAAAATGAATTTATTATTATTATCAAAATGTTAAATACACCCATAGCTGCAGGTTTCAAATATGTATTTATATTATTTGTACTGTTTTGCCATGCTGCCAACACTTAACTAACCCTCGTGACCAAAAACAAAATCCACCAGTTCTGGTCATTGAAGTGAATGCTTATTTCCAGCTCCAGATCTTAATTCTGTGACTTTCCTATAGTACCTCTGCATGATTGATTGATTAAAATAATCAGCTTTGGCCTTATAATGGGACTTAGTTTAGCCCTTAAGTTCAAGCTCTGTTTGAAACAAGCTGCTTAGTGCTCTTCCCTGTCCCTTTAAGGCAGTGATTTTTCTGGCAGGCTCCACTACAGGAGCCAAAACCACATGCCAGGCCCAACATTTTTAAAAAGGGAGCAAAGTTAAAATTTGTTACAATTAACTAAGAGTAGTGGTTTACACATTCGCCTTACAAGTGAAAGGTCCCTGGTTTGCTTCCAGGTGGGGACACAATCCCCTCTCACCATGGAGGGTTGTATAAGGAAGGGCATCCAGTGTAAAACCGCCGCCAAATTACCAATGCGGATTAATCCACTGTGGCGACCCCTTGGGGAGAACACAAGGGAGCAGCCGAAGGTACAACAAGCTAAGTCTTGCTTGTTTATTCTCCCTGCAGCCATCATATTTACTCAACTTAGTTTGACGCCATATTGTCCGCACCCCTCCCACGGTGGATTTGCCCCCTGCAGTTTCAAAACCAATGAATTAATCCCACTTTTTTCAGTTTGGCTGCTGCTCACAAACAAAAGATTTGAACAGCAGGTGGGTGGGGCTTTTTTTCAGTGACATCATGCAGAGCCAAGAATTGGGGGAAAAAAAAAGTGTATAGAGCAGTCTGAAGTCTGAGCTTTTGGCTTGTAAGGATTGCTTGGACATATACAGGCCTCATTTGAAACACTTGCCATGTCTGACTCTGACGTCCTGTGAATACTTGTGGAAAACTGAGTATGGGTCAGACCATCCAATGCTCAGAGAAACAGTAAATAAAACAAGAGTTACATCTCAGACTCTACAGTTCACGTACAATAAGAAGGACTGAACACGTATGGCTTGTTTGGAAGGGTTGCCAGGAGAAAGGCTCTCCTCTCCTCAAGACTTCTGGAGTAATGTACTCTAGACAGACAAGACTGAACGCCGCGTCATATTTGCTGCAAACCAAACACAGCATATCAGCACAAACGCCTCATGCCAACTGTCGGTCACAATGGTGGTGGAGGATTTGGGTTTGTCTTGCAGCCACAGGACCTGGGTACCTTGCAGTCATTGAGCCGGCCATAAACTCCTCTGTATACCAAGGTATTCTAGAGTCAAATGCGAGGCCATCTGTCCAACAGCTAAAGCTTGACGGAAATTGGGTCAGGCAACAGGATGATCCCGAGCACACCAGCAAAAATACAAAAGCATGACTGAAAAAGAAAAGAATCAAGGGGTCACAGAGGCCCAGTCAAAGTCTGGACCGCAATGTGATTAAAATGCTGCGGTGGGACATTAAGAAAGCTGTGCATAAACGAATGCCCGCAAACCCTAATGAACTGACATTGTAAAGAAGGCCAAAATTCCTCCACAATGATGTGAGAAACTGATGAAATCATATGGAAAAAGAGTACTTCAAGTTACTGCTGTTTAGAGTAGATCTGAAACACAGAGTGTACTGACAGACTCTGTGAATACTTTTGTTTTTTTTATGTGAACTATATGACAGAAAATAAGGAAACACTTGTATGCAATTGGTACAAACTTCCTTGTCACTGAGGGGAGGTTGCTGCCTGAATACTGACTAGACATGTTAAATGCTACATATTTACCAGACAGGGCAATAACGAAGGAGGCATATGGCGAGAGAGGAGAGGAAAACAAAGAGCAAACAAAGAGCGATAAGCAGGGTTCACCTTCATCTCATCTACTGACAGGACACCTGTTTAAAAAGCGCTGCAGCGCCAGATACTTTTCAGGTTGCCCTTGAATCACTGCACACACACACATACACTAACAGTTGTTACACCTCTGTGGTACTCTATTGCTCCCCATATAAACCTGAGGCCACATCTATTTGATATTCAGTAAGCATCGCACACACTTCACATCATAAGCTAACTTCATTCTCCATCCCAGCACAGGCAGACTGTAACACTGTAAACCATTACTTTAAAAAAAAAGAAACAGCTGATCAGAGGATAATACACACATGGCTGCTATCAGGAAACAGAAACATATCCACAAAGGAAGGAAGGTGGTGGACAAAAGCAGGGGATGGATAAGAGAATGAAACAAAGGAGAAGTCAGATGGAAGGGAGTAAAAAGAGAGATGGAGGGAAAACAGAAAAATGTGGATGATGAAATGCAGAGGTGTGAGCGTGCAAGTGTGATGCTGTCACAGAGGTAGGGAGGTCGGCGCAGGGCAATAAGAAAATTGTAGGCTGCTGAGATATTCATGCTGCAGCGGAGCGATGATGAAGGTGGAGCTCGTCTTGCCTACCTGCCATCGTGTCACGCTGAGTGCCTGGTCACTCCTCCTGTCAATCAACCAGTCAGTCAATCCACAGAGCAAACAGTCAGTCAGCTTGTCCACTTGCCCTCACTCTTCCTCCCCTAGAGGCTTTCTGGACTCCAACTCCCTCCCCTCCCCTCCCCAACTGTGACCAGTGCTTGATCACCCTTTCCCTCTCTCTCCCTCATACACACAAAAATCCATCTCCCATCCTCTTTTGCTGACCCACTCCTTTCTCCGCCTCCACTTCCTCCTTCCTGGACCACTCCCTCTTCCTCCTTGGTATCCCCTCCCTCGCTATCCTCTTTTTCTCCTCTTGTCTCATTAGCTTACAGACAGAGAAAGCACTGGCAGAAGGGGTGGAGCCTGGCTTAGGGCCACATAAACACGCTGCACCAGCATCAGCATCTGCACAGCCAGGCACCACCAGGAAGAGATGCTGCAAAGCCCAGGATCAATAACATACACTCACACACCCACATAAAGGTTACACACCACATGTCAACCACAGGGCATCACTGTAGTTTATGCACTCACAAATAAAAACAAAAACTGTATATGGGCTCTACATAAACTCATTTCAAAATGTGGCAAACTGGGAACAGCATTAGTGTTGATTTTTTTAAATGATAAGTCTGAGATATTTTATAGTTTTTGCCAAGAAATTACACAAAAATATCAAAACCATGGATTCGATATTAGTCCGTGTAGCCAAAGTCTGACATGGCTTATTCCTCGGTGCTGTACTGTTCACTGTTTCATATAGTTTTACATTACAAAGCATTAATGGCACAAGTTTTCCTTTTGTCTCACAATCGGCAGTCTAGAGTCAGCCCAACACTCACTGACCTGCTGCTGTAAGTACAAGAGCTCAAAATGTGTGTTAATTCCCAGCTGAACTTAACTGAATTTTATTTACATAGACCCAGGTCATAACACCACTTGTCTCAAGGCGCTTTAGATTGTAAGGTGAACAGTAGAGCGAGGCCCCCAGTGATTAGGTGATCCCCTTTCATCAGCACTCGGTTACTGCGGGGAGGAAGAACCCCACCATTTGACAGGAAGAGACTGCCAGCAGAATAAAGCTCAGGGAGGGGCAGCAATCTGCAGCAAGAGTAAAAAACAAATGCGCTGTTTACTCTCTAACATTTACGTCTAGAATAAGTTACAAATAACTATTTTTGCACGACATGAAAACTACATGTGCAACGCTCCTTGACACTGAAATGACAGAAATTAGCAAGTGTCAACAATAACAAATTGGACAAGAGAACATTGTAAAATCGTTGCCTGTTTTGACGAATCTCAATTTCTGCCGCAACATTTGGATGGCGTGGTCAGAGTGTAAAAAACATGAAAGCATGGATCCATCCTGTCTGTATCTACAGTTCAGACAACTGGTGGCAGTGGTGTAATTGTGTGGGTAATATTTTCTTGGCCTTTTAGTACCAACTGAGCATTGTTTAAACACTACAGCCTACCTGAGGATTGTTCCTGTCCGTGTCCGTCCCTCTATGACCACAGTGTACCCACCTTCTTCTAATGGCTGCTTCCAGCAGGATAACGCACCAGGAGACATGGCTCAGATCACTTCAAACTGGTTTCTCCACAGTCACCAGCACATTAGGGATGTGGTGGACAGGAGATTCTTATCATGGATGTGCAGCTGACAAATCTGTAGCAACTATGTGATACTATAACATCAGTACGGACCAAAATCGCAAAAGGGGGGTGTGACAAGGTGCTCGCGATGTATACCTAATAAAATGGCCGGTGAGCGTTTTTCAGGACTGAAAGCTGCAGTAAGGGTAACTACAGCTGGTCAGACTAACAGATTGTATGTTGAGAGACGGTTTACTGAATTTCTTGACAATAAGAATTACCTAAAGAGGTCATAGAGCACTAACTGACATTAGTCAGAATATTTTTTATTTTATTTTGTACTATACTTTATTAATCCCCAGGGGGAAATTACAAGTGCCGACGCTTCTACACATGCAGTGAGGGAAGTCGGCATACAAGGCTGCCAGGGCACCAGGGAGCAACGTGGGGGTTTGGTGCACGGCTCAAGGGCGCTTCGGCAATGCTCAGGGCTTGACGTCCTTATGGCCTTTGGTCCACCTCCACAGATGTGGGTCCAGGGCAGCGTCTTGAGCCGGCAGGTCTTGGGTGGCTGCTGGTCTCAAGCCGGCTCCATCCGCAACTCTCCGGCTACTAAATTTGTCCTCCGACGCACTGAGCCCAGAATACTAGTCGTTAAAAAGAGATAAGTGGACAATTTTTTCCCTTATCCTGTACTAACTCTTGGAGAAATCCTACAATAAATTCTTCATGAAGATTGTTAAAAAAAAATCCTACACTGCCATACAAAACCCTTACAAAGCCTGTGACATCTGAACAGAAAACTCACTGTTTCTTGGAGATGTGACATTTTTCAGCAGACTGCTGTGTAACGCTATTTTCTTTTCATCAACACTAAACAAAGTTTGCAGATCGCAGCTGTGCAGCAGCTCAGCACGCTGTGATTGACAGATCTTGTCGCTGTAACACTCCAAACAGTGCTTCGGGCATCAGACATTTCAATCTTCTGTTGCAGGAACAGACTGTACTCTGCACTGCTAGAGCGGTTTCCTACAGGTTGCACAGCGCTGTAAAATGGTCCAAATGTCAATATGTGACGAGCTCATGTGTGTACTTTCATGAAGATTACAGGTGCATGTTGTTCAAATACGCCGCTCTTGCAAAGATGAATCACAAAATGAGGCTGTAAAAGGGGGAAATTGACCCATGTAGAAACATTTGCCTTGATTTCCTCAAATGAAATTCTAGATGTGTGATATATTTCAAAAGATTTCCCATTCCCAGTTGGTGACAAAATTATATCTGCATATGAAATAGAAACTATGCATAAAACAAGGAACCCAACAACAATAACTGAACCGCTCAAGCCTCCTGCAGACAATAAATCAACAGAGCTGAGAAAAGTGAAACACAATGAAGTTTAATGCGTGGCTTTTGATGACATCTTTATGCAGATTTAAATGATTTATATGACTGTGAATGCATTAATGTTTGAATTATACAAACTGTATTTGGCTCAAGCTGTGACCAGAGGGCTATACTATGAAGCAAGCTCAACATAGGATAGCCAGGATTTGTCTGCATTATTGAGCTTGACAAAACATAAAGATGGCGGTAATCAACTTTCTTTGTTAACACCAGCTTTCTGCTTCAGGATCTGTGTGCGCTAACATAAAAGGCAGCATTTTATGCATCATCTGACTCTTGTGCCACACATAATGGATCAACTGAGTACCGCCTTCTCCAATGAGATGAACAGGTGCAAGAGATCATAAAGAGCATAAAAATATAACGGTAAAATGCAACGCTGTTGCTGCAGTTAAAACAAAAGACCAATGCTGCAGAAAATACTTGATCTCTCTGTGATGATGCCATGCATACAGACACTCATACTGCTGCAATGTTACAGCTGGACATCATTCAGTAATATTAGCAAGATATGATTATGAATAGGTTGCTTATATAAGACATATTCCTACTGCAGAGGATACAAAGTATACTGTAAATAAAAGAATAAGTGAAAACATGGTGTTTCCAGCTGTTTTTAAGCCAAAACTCTGAACCTAACCTGCTTCAGACCAGGTTATGAGCTCAGCATTAAGGTACCTTGGTGATTTCCACAGGTAAAAAGAAGGCCACTTTCATGACAATGAAAATTCTGACTTCAAGCTCAACAAAGCTTGCTAACCCATTAATCTGGCTTTGTAGCACATCCCTCAGGAGTCATAGGAGAGCAGATCGGATCAACACGGAAGATCTCTGGTTACAGCAGTGAGAGGACAGATGGCAGATACAGAAAGGCGAAGGAAAGAGAAAGAAAGAAGATGGTTAAATAGACACAACAAAGAAAGAAAGAAAGAAAGAAAGAAAGAAAGAAAGAAAGCAGCTGGTTAAGTGAAACTCCCTTGACCTTGCAGAGTCCACTAAGTTATACTGCACTCTATTCTCCACTTAGCTTGCTCACCAGCTGCAGCACAGCACAGTAAGACACCTTCATGTTATTCTCATGACTGATTCACACTTCAGCAGGCCTATATTCAGCATCTAGCTCAGCACAAAACACTGTTTACGGTCTTACTCTAGTGTCCAGATCCAGATTAAATACTGTACTTCACCCTGCTGGTGAAGCAGGCTGAAAATTATTTCTGTTTATCCTTCTAATTCTTTTAGTGACCGTAACAATACCTTGACAGCTGTGGCTAATCACAGCTTAAAATACCTTCTCAAACTAATACAATGATGGAAAAGTGTATTTAAATCTGCTGTGTTTGGTTGACTACAGACACAGTGACACGATGGGAAGGCTCACACAGAGATGGGAGTTCAGTCCCAAAACCCCAATAAGATGGTTCAGGCAGAGTGACCTCTAACTTTTGTTTAAACCCCTTTAAAGCATCAGAAATGTCAGCAAACATTGACACTGACATAAGGGCGACTCAGTTGGCATTATTTCTAAAGCTTTTTACAGCAAAACACACACCCTCATTAATGCGCCCACCTGAAGCGGAATGCATAGGTACTGTCCCCAAATCCTTCAAATAAATGGCATAAAAGGCGCAATTTGCCAGTTCTGATCAGATGAAAGTAGCCTAGATCATTAAATAATTTATATTGCAGACTGCTGATTTAAATGTTGTTTTCAAATTCAAAGTAGAGCAGACACAAAGCCAGTCATTATGCACCTAATAAAATACAAAAAGCTGCCCAAATGAAGCAGCTGACCCCTCGCTGCAGGACTCAAGCAGCTTACCCCCTAATTTAGAGAGGATTTTATTTTTTTACTTGGCACTTTTATTTCACTTTTTTTTGTTGTTGTTTAAATCACTTTAGCTCAGCTCCTGTGAGACTCAGTGAACAGCATTTTTCTTACAGTTTTACTGAAGTCCCTGTGACCTGGGAAGCCGCTGGAAGCTTTGGACCACAGCCTTCACCAAATGCTCCGAATGGCACATGTTGCAACCTGAATAACGAACATCACTGCTCTGACGCTCACGACCCCTCGCTGGCTCTCCACCTGCCACACAATATGGCTGTCTGTAAAGTTTAGTCGACTGCGGGGTTAACGCTTCTCTAACATAACTTGCCTGACACTCACTTGTGTCTGAAACAGCCGCAGAAACCCTCCACGCATTTTCACCCTGCCACGATCTTCCAGTGTGACAGCAGACGTGATCTGTCCTGGCAGCATCAGATGGGCATTTGCATCATATTTGTTAATCAGGATGTGACCGATACACACTCACAAGGCTGTGGCAGGGAGAAGAGAGAAGGAAACTGCCAAATGGCCGTCAGAAATCACCACTCAAGTGGAAAAGTTTAAGCTGCAAACCAGACAAAGATCCCCTTCATGAAGACAGCCACCATCCGTCCACCTCTTTAGGGTTGAAGGCAACAAGTAAACTGTGTTTTCAGTGTCTCAGTGACACCAGATGACTGAATAAAAGGGAAAATAAAAGTCATTACAGTTCACTCTCTAACCCGAAACTATTAGGAAACACACTGCAGTCAGAAAACAGACCCTCACAGTGTTAACCAGAACTCATTTCCAAAAACAATGGGAACAAAAGGTTTTCTTTTGCCTTTTTTTATACTGTGGAAATAAATATATGCCATAAGTTAAATGTAAAATTAAAAAAGTAACAAAAAAAAATCTGTACCTTGAAACAAACTTTGCGTGCATTTCTTTGTATATAATGTAAAAATGCAACAGAAGACATTAAATAAAATACCTATAGAATCGAGAAACAGCAGATGAATGAGCGATGATCCAGCACGATCAACTAAAGCGGTCAAAACGATGTAAGGCATAGAAAACGTGAGGAGGATATGAATCAACAAAATGTTCGTGTATTTGACATTTGCGCCACAGCAATGCAAACCCCGTGTCACCTCCTTTCCCTGGTGGAGACGGGGGAGTCCTGCGGCCGGCGTGTGATGGAGCGAAGGGAAGCGGCTCACCGTTGTTGCAGTACTGTAGCAGCAGGTTGGCGCTGTCACACAGGCTCCCACACGAAGCGATCCGCTCCGACATCCTTCCCCTCCTTCGCCCGTCTCTTCTCCCTCTCCGACTCTTCCTCCCGCGCGGTCGGGGCTCCTTTGTCCTCCCTTCACCTCTCTCCGTCTCTTCTTCACGCCGTCACCCCTTCCTGTCTCCCCAACATTCGTGAACATACAAACACGCACACACATACACACACACACACACTTTTTTTTTTTTTTTTTTACCTCCCCCACCCCCCCCCCCTCCCCCCCCCCCCCCCCCCCCCCCCCCCCCCCCCCCCCCCCCCCCCCCCCCCCCCCCCCTTTTTTTTTTTTTTTTTACCTGCCTCAGCTCCCCCCACCGCTCCCGCCTCCCCGTCAGCGTCAAGCGCACCCTGTGGAACAAGCCGCACTTCCTCTCCTTGCTTTCAAAGTAACAAAGGTGGCGCCACGTCTCATATGCCGCCGTTAAAGATTGTTTTGAGGAGAAAACAGGTGGGACGTGTATGTGCGCGTGTGTGTTGTTGCCCATTTTTCCAGGAGAGTGTTTGTTAAGTCGGACACGATCTCTGTTCGGCTTCATCCCGGAGATGTTCGGTGGGGTTGAGATCGGGGCTCTGCGCAGGCCAGTCAAGTTCTTAAATACCGGACTCATCCGACCATGATTTTCTTTGTCAAGCTGGAAGAGAAAAGGGCCTTCCCCGAACTGGACGCAAAGTTGGAAGCAAAGAATTGTGACAAGCTGAAGCACTGTGATTTACCATCACTGGATCTAAGGGGCCCAGGTCAAACCCACAAAAACAACCCTGTAACATGATCTCTCCTCCACCAAACAGTGTGGTCAGGTGGATAATGTTCCACCATCTGCCAAACAGACCTTCAGGCCTCCGGTTAGAAAAGTGCGATTCGTCGCTCCGCAGAACACGTTTCCACTGCTCCACAATCCAGCGTTGCTACTCCATCCGATGCCTGGCATTGTGCTTGGTGATGTAAGGCTTGCATGCAGATGCTCAGCCATAGAAACCCAAGCCATGAAGCACAGTTTTTGTGCTGATGTTAACACCAGAGGAGGTTTGGAACTCTGCAGTTACTGAGCCAACAGAGGGCTGATGATGCACCTCAGCACTCTGCAACCCCGCTCTGTAACTTTACCTGTTGTGCCACTTCATGGCTGATTTGCTGCGCTTCCTGAATGCCTCTGCTTTGCAAAAAAATACCACTTACACCTGGGAACAAAATGTGTAAAGGCAGACTGCATGGCTGCGGCAATGGGACTAAATGAAACACCTGAATTCAGTGATGAAGAGGTGTGACCCAGTACTTTTGGGTCACAACAATTCTTCCTCTCCTTACTGTGAAGCTGTGATCTTTTTAACAATAATTTTAACAATAATAACTTATGGCAAAGTCCTTAAAGAAGCATGTCAACCCATACGTTGGCAAATTATTCTGAAGGGCTATTTTAATTAACTTTGATTCCATTGGTCAGAGACTTGCAACACTTGCCTTTTATTTTGATAAGAAAGCCGCGAGTTTTCCTGCAGTAATCTAATTGACATCTTCCCTTCTGTCTGCCTTGTATGCCGCTGTTACTATAGCAACAGCCTCTCCGCCAGCTCCGGTGGAGACATACAGTGTTTTTTTACAGTGTGCAAAACTACAAGCCGAAGAAAAGCGGAGGTTTTGTGTTTCTGAGTTGGGAAAGGTGATGCCAGGTTTGAGTCCACCTCCTGAATAATTCAGGTGCGCCACACTTGGCGCACGTGTTTGTAACTGATGCCGAGGAGGCATATTTATTGATTTATTTGCTTACTTATTCTATTGTCTTATTAACTCATAAAATTATACTTTCATTAATCATTTATTGTGTAACTATTTTGAATGAGAAGACTTATCTCTAAATGTATTGCAGTTCCTAACTGTGACCACTGGATGTCACTCAACACTTGTTCCTGAATAATCTGCAGTAATTGATTTATTTAGGTCTCCAAAAAGTGTAAAAATGCTCAAATTACAAATAAAAATCCTGCCGACTCATTCTTAAATATAAGCACAGCAGTATTATCAACAAAATTCCCTTCAGTTATCTAAAGTAAAAGTAATCATTTTGCAGAAAAGTTCACATTAATGGTTTTATATTCTTGCTGGTCACTTCATTAGGTATACCTGGTCAACTGCTTGTTAATGCAACTATCTAATCACTCAGTCACACAGCAGCAACTCAATGCATTGGCCCTGTAGACGTCATAAAGTTCAAATCGAGCATCAGAATGAGGAATAAAGGTGATTTAAGTGACTTTGAAAGTGGCATGTTCGTTGGCGCCAGACAGCCTGGTTCGAGTGTTTCACACACTGATGATCTGCTGGGATTTTCCCCACACAACCATCTCTAGGGCTCTATGTGTTAAAAAGATAACATATCCAATGAGCAGCAGTTGTCTGGTAGAAAATGCCAAAGGTCAGAGGGGGAATGGCCAGTTAGGAAGACAACAGTAACCCAAATAATCACTCAATGCCACCATATGCAGAAGAGCATCTCTGAACGCAAAACACCTCAAAGCTTGAAGTAGCTGTGCAGCAGCAGCAGAAGACCACACTGTGTGCCACTCCCGTCAGAGTCACAAGGCTCACCAAAACTAGATAACAGGGTACTGGAAAAACATTGCCTGGTGAGATGAGTCTCGCTTTCTGCTGCAACATTCAGATGGTAGGGTCAGAAACATGAACGCATGAATCCATCTTGCCTTGTATCGATGGTTCAGGCTGCCGGTGGTAGCGTAATGGCGTGGGGATATTTCCCTGGCACACTTTGGGCCCTTTAGTACCCATTGAGCATAATTTATGTAAATGCCACACCCTACCTGAGTATTGTTGCTGACCATGTGACTTCATGAACAGTGTTCCCATCTTCTGATGGCTGCTATCAGCAGGACCATGTCACAAATCTCAAATCACTTCAAACTGATCTCTTGAACCTGATGAGTTCACTGTACTCAGGTGGCCTCCACAGTCAGATCTCAATCCAATAGAGCACCTTTGGAATGTGCAGCCAGCAAATACGCAGCAACTGTGTGAGGCCATCGTGTCAATATGGAGCAAAATCTGAGGAATCTTTTCAGGTCCTCGTTGAATCGATGTCACGGAGAATTAATAAAGTTCCGAAGGCAAAAATGGGTCCAACCCAGCACTAGGAAGGTGTCTCTAATGAAGTGGCCTGTGAGTGGCTGCACTGAAATTTTGATCAACATAACAGCTCATTTCAAAAATGAACTTTGTTAGACTGGCAAAAAACAATCCACATAAAATCCAGTAATAACTGAATCATTTAACCTCAAGACCCAATCATGTTTTCTTTATTTTTGCTGGAAGCTGGGGTGGTTTCATTTTGCTGATCAGTTACCAGATTGTTTGTGAACTAGTTTTAGTTCTCTGACATTTTTTTGCTCATGGGTCCTATATAAGTACCAGAGGGTCCCCCTCTATTGACATGAATACTTTTTCCTTTAATTTTTTTCATTATGCTGGAGCAAAACTGGGTGTAAATGAACAATGGATCCCCGTTCTGGAACTTTTCCCACAATGAAAGTCAGCACTGAATCTCTGCTGTAAGATGCTTAGAGGCACTTGAATGTTAAATTTATACATCACACCATGCAAGTCAAAAGTTTGAGTTTCTTCTCAAAGTCCACTTTTTCTGTTTTTAATTATTAAACTGCTCTTAAATATTAAGATCAGGAACAGACAGAACAAAACACAACAAAATGAAGTGGTGATGTCTCTGTCACACTGACACTACAATATATGAAAGACAATTTTAAATTTTCTCTTGTATTTATTAAGAAAAATATGCACACAGCTCAACAGAAATGGTAACAAGACATGTGTCAGAGCAATGTAACGGTGCTTTGTGTGTGCTTTTAATAATTTTGACTATCTGTTCTACTGCTCTCAAGAGTCAACTCCGAACTCCCTCGTGATCCTTCTCCAGAGTTGCCATGTCCTCTCTGGCCTCGGAGAACTCTCCCTCCTGCATGCCCTCAAAGACAGGAATGGGTAACATGAAATCTGGAAGAACAATGCAACAGTGCTTCAGAGGGTGTGCTTGTAATAATTTTGATTATCAGTTCTACTCCTCTCCTTCCTCGTCAGCCATAACAGCTGTGATTCCGAAACTTGGAAATCGTCAGGTTGAGCAGGTGCAGCACCACCAGGTCCCCACCAGGAACCACAGTGGGAGGCAGGTAGTTGATATCAACTTTGAAACCAGTGGGGCACCAGTACACAAACTGAATGGTACACTTCTTTTTTTTTTTTTTTTATGGTGGCAATCACCTCATTTCGACTAAGAAGGCACAGTCAGAGTGCTCTAGAGTGGTGTGGGTGGTCAGGATGGAGTTGTAGGGCTCGACTATGGCAGCGGACACCTGAGGTGCTGGATAGATGGAGTACTCCAGCTTAGACTTCTTGCCGTAGTCAACAGAGAGGCGCTCCATCAGCAGGGAGGCGAAACCAGAGCCGGTACCATCTCCAAAGCTGTGAAACACCAGGAAGCCCTGAAGACCAGTGCACTGGTCCACCTGAGAACACAGAGGGAGAGGCACGTCAATGAGATAGAGTCACGTACTTTAACATGATGATAACAGTTGTGAAATTACCCATCTCTTTGCCAATGCCAGTCACCGTCTTCTGGACATCTGTCAAATCAGCAGTCTTCCCCATGATTGTGTAGCCTACTGACCCACACTGAGAGACCATTTAAAGGCTCAGGAAACCTTTGCGGGTGTTTTGAGGTAATTAGCTGATTAGGGTGTGACACCATGACTTTCCAATACTCGTGGGACTTGTGTCCCCATGAACAGTAATCCTTTAAATATTTTTTTAAGGAAACTAGGATGACCTGATGGCCCTCTTTATGTTTATGTTCCTCCTGTCAGAGTTATTATAGTTTTGTATTTTCTAATTCGTTTTTATTTTTATTTCACTTTGAGTTTTTGTTTTCAATACAGTTTAGTTTCAGTTAGTTTCCAGAGTGGGTTTGCTTGTTTCGGTTTAGTTTTTATTGTTTGAAAATGTTTAGTTTTAGTTCAGTCTTTATTAGTTTCAGTGTTAATTTTAGTTTTCTTAATTTTTGTATGTGTGTTATTTGTCAGGGGAAGATTTAAGATGTTCCGATCAGAAATTACAATAAAACAAATAACACTTTCTGAAGTCAGAGGAGTCACAATCATATAGGCATCCTGAGTCTCAACAAACAGATGCACTAAAGCCTCATCAGACAGACTGACTGACCAAATTTAGTCCAACTGACAAAGACTAGAACTAAGGACATTTCCTGTGTGTTTTTATTTTATTTTAGTTAGTTTCCTCAGCCCACGCTGTCGTTTTAGTTCATTTTGATTTTTCCCAAAAGTCTAGTTTTTATTTTTATTTCAGTTAACTAAAATGATTTTTTACATGTAGGTTTAGTTTTTAGTTTAGTTTTAGTTAATTGTAATAACCTTGCCTCCTGTCCCACATATTGATTGGATGTAGTTTTCTTCAAATTGCGCAAAAAGTCTGTGTGGCTTGTGACTTCGTGGTGACTGACTCTGGAAAACTACGGCAACTAAAAGAAATTGTGAAAAGTGACTCTGAGAGGATGCTTTCCCCAATTTTACCAGTTTTTAAATAGTCTGACAGGAAAAGTGATGTGCAGGCTGACAGATGCACCCCCCACTGAAAGCCAGCAGATTACCTGACAAAAACAGCAACTGGAATAACAGGAGTTTTACAGGTTATTGGGGTGAAAAGGAGAACAGATGACAGTAAGAAGATTATGGCTGAATACCATACTTTAGCTTCCTTTTATCAGAATCAGAATAATTTATTAATCCCCAGGGGGAAATTACTTATTATTATTAAGTTGCAGACACTCCGTTAAATATACATAAGTATTAATAGAACAAATAAATATATGTTCACATATACCAGATATGCAATGTGTTTCTGTTGGATATACAGAAACAGTGAATATAAGTATGAGTATGAAGTAAAAGTTATATATACACATTACCAGTCAAAATTTTGGACACGCTTGGCCATAGTGGAGTATGGCCAAGCATGTCCAAACTTTTTACTGGTAGTGTAACGCTGGAAAAGTAAATGGTACTACAAAAGAAACAGCTTCAGGATCATGCTGAAACTAATTAGGTCAACTGGCAACAAGCTGTAATGTGATCGGGTATAAAACAAGCACCTTACAGAGACAGAGTCCCTCAGAAGTAAAGATGGGCAGAGGTTCAGCAGTCTGCCAGAAACTGTGCTTACAAATTGTGGAGCAATCTTAGAAATATGTTCCTCAATGTAAAAATGGAAAGACATTGAATTTTCCATCATCTCCAGTACATGATATCATCAAAAGAATCAGAGAATCTAGAAATATCTCTGTGTGCAAGGGACACAGCCTAAAACCAGTATTGGATTGGCCATACTCCACTATGGCCAAGCGTGTCCAAAATTTTAACTGGTAGTGTGTGTGTGTGTGTGTGTGTGTGTGTGTGTGTGTGTGTGTCTATATATATCTCAGTTGTGGCCATCTTCCTGATGTATTCGTGAATGTTTGTTGTCTCATCCTGGACTGTGGTACTGACGCTCACCAGTCCTTGGCCTCCTTCCTTCCGCTTAGCATACAAA
>VUQH01082568.1:0-17104 GCA_015106775.1 Etroplus canarensis | reverse complement strand
GGCACTGGCTACGCCTAATGGGAAAGTACACTCAGCCACTTCATTAGGTATGCCTTGCTGGTACTTGGTTGGACCCCCTTTTGCCTTCAGAACTGCCTTAATTCTTCATGGCATAGATTCAGCAAGGCGCTGGAAACGTTCCTCAAATTTTGGTTGACATGATAGCATCACGCAGTTGCTGCAGATTTGTCGGCTGCACATCCATGATAAGAATCTCTCGTTTTACCACATTCCAAAGCTGCTCTATTACATTGAGATTTGGTGATTGTGTGGAGGCCGTTTGAGTACAGTGAACTCGTCATGTTCTAGAAAGCAGTTTGAGATGCTCTCAGCTTTGTGACATGGTGCGCTATCCTGCCCAAAGCAGCCATGAGGATATCAGTACACGGTGGTCATAAAGGGATGGACACGATCAGTGACAATATTCAAGTAGGCTGTGGTGTTTGCTCATTTGGTACTAAGGGGCTCAAAGTGTGCCAAGAATATATGGAATGTATGAACTGCAGCCTCAGTTTCCTGTTCTTAGCTGACAGAAGAGGCACCCAGAGTGGTCTTCTGTTGCTGTAGCCCATCTGCTTCAAAGTCCGATGTGTTGTGCAGTCAGAGGTGGTCTTCTGCATACCTTGTAACAAGTGTTTATTTTAATTACTCTTGCCTTCCTCTCAGCTCAAAGCACTCTGCTTATTCTCCTCTGACATCAAAAAGTCATTTTTTCCCAAAGAACTGCTGTTCACCAAATATTTTCTGTATTTTGGACCATTCTCTTTAGATCCTAGAGATGGTTATGTGGTAAAATCCCAGTTGATCAGCCATTTCTGAAATACTCAGAAAACCCCTCTGGCGCCAACAAACATGCCACATTCAAAGTCATTTAAATCGCCTTTCTGCACCATTCAAATGCTCGGTTTAAACTTCAGCGGGTTGTCCTGACCATGTCTACATACCTAAATGCATTGAGCTGTTGCCATGTGACAGACATTTGCATTAATGAACACTTGAACGGGTATGCCTAAAGAAGTGGCCTGTGAGTGTTTGGTACATTCATATTGAAATGATGGGTGTAAAAACTGATTACTCAGGTATTAGAAAATAATCAAGAAAAATTAATAATTATTTAAATGGGGAAATGGTTCCTTTTTTATAATGCAACACATAGTAAAGAAAACATTCATTTCATAATCTATCCATTCTGTAGGCTTGTGTGAGTGTCCAGCAGGCATACTGGTTGAAAGACTGGCGCCGACTCCTGCTGTCCCCAGTGCACCATGTGGATGACTGGCATCTTTACTTCAACATGGTTTCCTTCCTCTGGAAAGGAACCAGGCTGGAGCGACGGCTGGGAGGAGCCTGGTTCCTTTACCTGCTGTCAGTCTTCTCTCTGCTCACAGGAATCGTCTATCTGGTGTTGGAGGCGGTACTAACAGAGCTCACCCAGGACCAGTCCTACAGCATGACATGTGCTGTTGGCTTCTCAGGTATGAATTGTAAGACGAGTTTCTAAAATGACATACAGCATCGCTCTAATTTTGAGGCACAATATCGCCTAATGTCACACAGCATTCCACACTGTTTCATTACTTCCCAAAAATGGCAACGTTTCCCAATTCCTGTGCATTAATCTTTGTAATGATTGTGTTTCTAGGTGTTCTGTTTGCTCTGAAGGTGGTCAATAACCATTACCACCCTGGAGGTGTGACCTATGTGATGGGATTACCTGTGTCTAATCGCTATGCTAGCTGGGTGGAGCTAGTGCTTATTCACATAACATCACCTGGGTGAGTTACCAATCAGCAATCTGTAAATTTACCAGGTTTTGGATTTACTAGCTAGATATAAAATAGGGATGCCAGTGTGAAAACTCTTTGTGCTTGCAGCAGGGCGCCAGCACTACCGGGAGCAATGCAACACATGCTTACAGGACAAGTTCACAAATTGTAACTAAGAATTGTCTTCAGTACGATAAACACTAAAGGGCATCTCACAGAATTTTTTTTCTTTTTAAAATCTGAAGAACAAGCAGTCATGGCCCTAAGAAACTAATTTCAGAGTTTAATAAACAGCCCTCTCTGCACAACAGAGAGACGGGTCAGTGAGTTTTGAATTTTCCTTTGAAAATGGCACATAAGGACTGCTGTAGTACTCAAATTTTCTGGGCTTGAGCTCATCTCAGGTGGACCAAAATACTGTGGAACAATGTGTTGGGGTGAGATGAGTCTGCGTTTCAGCTTGTTTTCAGTAGAAAGTGGGTATT
The DNA here is from genome assembly GCA_015106775.1 of Etroplus canarensis. Lineage (NCBI taxonomy): Eukaryota > Metazoa > Chordata > Actinopteri > Cichliformes > Cichlidae > Etroplus > Etroplus canarensis. The sequence continues at coordinate 14,853 of VUQH01082568.1, read as the reverse complement.
AAATTCTCAGTGTAATAGATGGAGATGACCATCCAGCTCTTTATCAGTGGAAGGTCCTAAACCATCTGTGATGTATGGGGTTGTGTCAGTGACCGCAACATGGCTGTGAGTTGCATGTGTGTGAAGGTACTATTGATTCTGAGGCATGTATTAGGATTTTAGAGAGACATATGCTGCGATCAAGGCGAATTCTCTTCCCAAGATGTCCATGGTTATTTCAGCAGGACAATGCCAGAGCTCATTCTGCACAGGCTACTACAGCGTGACTTCAGATTCACTGAGTGTTAGTGCTTAACTGGCCTGCTGCCTGTCCAGATCTGTCTCCTGTTGAAAAAAAGCATGGCTTGCACGAAGACGACGATCAGACAACAGCAACTATGGACTGTTAAGCAGCTGTAGTGTTACATCAAGCAAAAATAGAAAGATATCTAATTGCGAAACTACAACTATTAGCATTCGCATTTCCAAAATGATTAAAAACAATAATTTAAAGAAAAGGTGATGTAACAGAATGGTAAACGTTCCTCTGTTGCAGCCATCAAACTCTAAATTTGTTTGTATTTATACAATATCTATTAAGTTGGTCAGTCAAACTATTGAAAACGTTTTTTTGTACTTTTGTCAGTTAAATAAAGATTCACATTTGTTTTCATTGCATTTTGGAAAATATCCCAATATTTCTGGGTGTGGCATTGGTATTTTGCTACCAGTAATTGTCCACAGTGAGGAAGCCTACCTAATGTCAGTTCACATTTTGATGTGACATGTACCTTCGGCTGCTCCCTTGTATTTTCCACCAAGGGGTCGTCCCCACAGCAGTTTAATCCGCATTGGTGATTTGGCAGTGGTTTTATGCCGGATGTCCTTTCTGACGCAACCCTCCATTTTGAGAGGGGCTTGTGTCCCCACCTGGAATTGAACCAGGGACCTTTTGTTTTTACGGTGAGTGCACAACCCACTACGCTACCGTGGACATTTTGACATAAGGGACCTAAAACCATTAATTCTGCACTAAAATTTTTCCATAACCATACCCACATCAGCTTCCCTCTGATCCATATCTAGTAGTGCTGCAGGTTCAGACCCATCTTTAGTCTAATCCAGCTGGTGGTATAAAATGACAATAAATATGGTTTAAACTTTCAGTAAGCATTGATTGATACTGAGGAGTGACGAATGATGACTTCAAATGTCCACTAGATGGCAGTGTTTGATTAAATAACAATGAATCCACGTTTTCTTTCTTCAGGACCTCTTTTGTTGGACACCTGGCAGGTATCCTGGTGGGTCTGCTCTACACGTCAGGACCACTGAAGACCATCATGAGGAAATGTTCAGGTCTGTGTGTTCATGTGTGTTTCCTCTTTGTCTACATTTGACTGCTCTTATTTTCAGTCACTTTAACAATTCAGGTTTTGTATGTGGCATAATGTGTATTTGAACACTGGAGGCAGGTCTGAGTGCCACACTATTAATTAATGGAAACAGTTTAAATGTTTTTTTTATCAATACTGTTTAAACTTAAATAATATGGAAGCCCTTCAGCTGGTGCGCTAACAGACCTCTTATATGCGAGCTAGTAGTTCCATTTCCACCCACCGGTCATTTTTCACAAATGCAGCTAAATTTAACTAAGCTAATCACAACCTCAATACCAAAATGTTTGGAACGCTGTATAAAATAGAAATAAAAACACAATGCAATTGTTTGCCAATCTCATAAGCAAATATTTTACTCACAAAAGATCATAGAAAATATATTAAATGTTGAAAGTGATGCATTTCATGATTTCATGAAAAATACTAGCTCATCTTGAATTTGATGGCAGCAACAGGTCTGGAAAAAAGTTGGGACAGTGGCAACAAAAGGCTGGAAAAGTAAGGAGTACTAAAAAGAAACAGCTGGATGAACATATAACTAATTAAGTTAACTGGGTACAACTTCAAGTAGTCTACGAATGAAAAACCGGAAGGCTTCCAGTATCAACAATCTCATCCTTTGTCTAAAGATTCTTCGTATTTATACATAGAATCTCTTTAGATGTTAAAGCTGAAATATTCTGCATACATTTCCAGAGTTTCTGACATCGAATGGATATAACTCACAGCCGCATCCATACTACAGGACTTCCGGCTCCTCAGGTATGAGAGCATTCACAGAAGGTTACTGTGTGTTGTTTGATACATTGATGGCTTTGCTCTTTTCATGTCATTTGTAGAAAATAACGTGAGTTTTTGCCTCAACATTGTGTGTATGCGTGTCTCAGGCTACACTGGCCCTGGTGGAGGATACTCAGGAAATCATCAGTATGGGCCAGGTTACACAGCAGATCATACAGCATCTTACACAGGTGGACTGACAGAGGAAGAGCAGTTAGACGCAGCCATCAGAAACAGTCTGAATGACAGAGGTAAGAGAGGAAGGGAGAGTTTTGATGAGTAGAAGCTGGTTAGTATGATACTGAATTTTAAAGTCAGTTTATAAATGACCCTGCGTAAGTGTCAGCCAAACTATAAACATCTAATTTTTTTTTTGTTTTGTAGGACAAACCAGACAGAGAGGAGCTCCTCCTCCTCCTTATGGTTTCCATTTCTCTGAGGAGGCCAGAGCTGAGGAAATCAGGCAAATGAGACTGAGGAGGTTTGACAGCTGAATGTCAGACAGGGGCAGGGAAGAAGAATGTTTTACTGAAAAGACACAAACTGTCTGTTCTAAAAGCCGTTTCCACAGGCTGAGGAAAGGTGTCCTGAATAAGAGTCCAACGCCACAGCCAGACAGATTTAAGAGCTCTTTGTTGTGTGGTGCTTTATGTTAACATCGCTTCAAAATTGAGTTAGTGTCAGCTATGGAAAGCTACTTTGATGTTTAATAAGAGTTCAAAGGCTAATGGGCAGGTTAGCAATTTTGGCCTGTATAATGACACTGAAGGCAACTTCAGATGTGCAGCTTCTGATTCAGGATTTGGGAGCAGAGCTTAAAGATAACATTGGTTGTGAAGAACGTAGCAGACATCATAGTACTATAAATGCTGTTTAAAATCTGTTCTTGAATTTGAGAAGTGCAAAGTCTTGCTTAAACACTGCTGTATTTACAACAATCTGCTAGTGTTCTGTTTTCATATATGCAATAAAGACTTCTTGAGTTTTGTTTAAACAGCATTAAAATAATTGCTGTGATGTCTAGTACATGTTCAGCAACAACAGAGAAGCAAAAAAGGAGTTACTGTATTATCCTTCACCGTTAAACTTCCAAGAACTGTGAATGGAAATTCTGCCTAAGAGTCTCAATGATGAAATCCACTGACATCTGAAACACAACGTTAATGAAGCTATTCTGGAGGTGAGCGCGACTTCTGTTCTCACTAGCCCTCTGCTTATATTACTCAACTACAAAATCCAATATTGAGAAATTCTCTGGCAGAAATTAAGCTTGTACTATATTTTAAATATTGCGTGTCAATTTACTTACCTTAAATTTTACCTGGTCAGTCTTTTCACAAAAGTTCAAGACACCAATGACACCATTGTGATGCAGTTGCACTTGAGGGAAGCTGACTGTTTCCAATGATTGTCTAATTCAGAATTGTGTGGCCTATCACAGCTGTCATGGCTGGTGAGGGGCGGAGTAGACAGAACAGTCTAGTAGTCTAACAGAGAGACAGTCATTCAGGTGCACAATCACAGCTGCAATTTGGGATTGCCACTCAACCTGATCTGAATGTCTTTAGACTGTGGCAGAGGGAGCCCACGTTCATGCAGGCTTCATGCCAGCCAGTGGGGATTTGAACCCAGGGCCTCCTTGCTGTGAGGTTGCAGTTCTACCCACTGTGCCACTGTGTTAACCCTTGATTCTGTTTATTTCATATCAGCTTTCATCAGATTACTACATGATTATGTATTATGGAAAATTTTGTTTTCATACAAACTTTACTCCCAGAAAAGTTGGAATAGTTTCCATAATGCAATGAAAACAAAAACCTGTGATATGTTAAAACACACAAACCTTTATTTAACTAACAAAAGCACAAAAAAAATGATTGTCAGTTGGTTTACTGACCAACTTAATTACATTTTGTAAATATGCACAAATGTAAAATTTGATCGCTGCAACACAATAAACAAAAGTTGGGACAGAGTTAAAATAAGATTGAGAAGTGCACAGAAGTTTCACATAACACTATTTGGAAGAGTCCACATTAAGCAGGCTAATTGGAAGCAGGTGAAGTATCATGATTGTGTGTAAAAGTAGCATCAGTTTTTAGCTCAATACCACACAGAAGTTAGGTCTTTCAGCATCTACAGCACATAGTATTGTGAAAATATTAAGAGAATTCAAACACATCTCTGTGTAAATGGCAAGATGACAAACATGCTGTTGTGACAAATATCCCCCTGGGTTTGGGAGTATGGAAAACCAAACTGGTTCCATACGAACTGTATTATGCAAAGAGGATGTCGTATGTGACTTTATGCAGAAATGCTACTGAGTTTTCTGGGCCAGAGCTCATTTCAGATGGACTGAAAGACTGGAACGGTGTGCTGTGATCAGATGAGTCCACATTTCGGCTTGTTTTTGGAAAAAAAATTAGAATGGCCACCTGGATTGTTGTCAAGGAACAAAATCCAGCATCTGTGATGGTATGTGGGTGTATTGGTACATGTGGCATGGCTGATTTGCATCTGTGTAAGGTAACACTGACTCCACTGAAGCGTACTTTAAGATTTTAGAGAGACTTCAGCTGCCATTGAGGTGACGTCTCTTCCTGGGACGTCCTTGCCTGTTTCAGCAGAACAATGCCAGAGCACATTCTGCACAGGCTACAACAGTGGCTTTATATACCTCCTACTGGAAATGTATGGCACATAATGAAGAGAATCAACCAACAACAGCAACTTAAGTGTTTTATTAAGCAGGAATAGATTAAATGTCCAGTTGCAACACACAAACAATTAATATCCTCAGTTCCAAAACAATAATAGTGTTATTTTATTTAACCAGGAAGTGACCCCTTAGAATAAGAGTCTCTTGCGAGAGTGACCTGGGTTCACACAGAAACTATGAATGTTTTTGGTTGGAATGAGAAACAAGAGCTCCTGAAGAAGAATATACAAGCGCCACACAGAAGGGCCCTGCCTGGGTTTGAACTCAGGATCTTTTTGCTGCGAGGCCAAAATGCTAACCAGTGATCCACACTACTTCCTTAAAGGAAAGGTAATGTAACAATATAACACAATGATAAACATGCCTCTGTTCCAGCTTTTGTTTGGTGTGTTGTGGCCATCAAATTCTAAATGTATATTTAAAAAATACAATAAAAATTGTCAGTAAAACTATTGAAACTGTTTTCTTTGTGCTTTTGTCAGATAACTAAAAGGTTCTTGTGAATGAAAATATCAGATTTTTGTTTTTATTGCATGTGGAAAAATAGTGTCTCCTCAAATTCTTGAATTCCTCGAAGATCCTTCAGCTGATTCAAAACGCTGCATTCACAGTATTGTTGAGTACCTCCAGGAGAGATCACATTTCTCCTGTCTTGGCCTCTTTACATTGGCTCCCTATTGAGTACAGAATATATTTAAAGTCTTGCTTACTGTATATAAAGCTCTAAATGGCATTGCTCCATCCTATATAAAAGATCTTATATTTCCCTACATGTTGATAAGAGCTCTTCGCTCACAGACTGCAGGTTTCTTTGTGGTCCCTTGAGTCTCCAATTCCAGAATGGGTGGCAGAGCTTTTAGGTTTCTGGCTCATCTCCTGTGGAACCAGCTTCCAGTCTCAGTTCCAAGTGCTGACAGCTTCTCTGTTTTTAGGAACAGGCCTAAAACTTACCTTTTTGATAGAGGTTATAATTAACTCACCGAAACTGCTTGTTTTAATCTGCTTGTTGTCGTCGTGGTCTACCGCTTTTCCATTCGTCTGGGTCGTGGAGGCAGCAGTTCGAGCAGAGAAGCTCAGATGTCCTCCAACTCTTCAAGAGGGACACCAAGGCGTTCCCAGGCCAGATGGGAGACGCAGTGTTCCCAGTGTGTTCTGGGTCTGCCCCGGGGTCTCGTTGTCTTTTACTTATTTTAAACCTGTCCTCTTATTTGCCTTTTTACTTTGCTGGTTTTATGACTGTTTTATTGTTATGTGTAAATTGGCTGTAGATGTGTAGGTAGATAGATAAATTCTTTTCTCTAAATTTTGTTTCACTTTTGTCCTTTTATTGCTCTGTTAAGCACTCTGAGGGGCACATTGCTCAAAAAGTGCTGTATAAATAAAGATTGACCTGATTCAATTTGATCTTCTGGAAATGGAGTTTATTTTTTTACACAAAGGTTGATAAATATTTTCTTAATGGACATCAAAATGTACCATCTGCTTTCCTAAAGGCCCAGTATGTCTCTGTAATGGTACATCTGTCATAAATATTCTTTTAAGCTCACGTGTACTGCACATGCATCACATGTGCTCTGGCAAACATTTTTACAGGAAAACAGTGGAATTATGTTTCAACACCTGTTTTAAAGCTAGACTAATTCAATCTGTAAGCAAAGATATAAAGCAGCGTCTAAGAAGTACATTGCTGGATCAGATTTCTCCTGATGCCCAGAGGCATGATGGGAAGTAGGGCAGCTTAAAAATTAGAGCTAAGGAATCCAATGAGCCACACATCAACACACATGGGTCTGAAACTGTGATATCACAGAAGATCTATTAAAGTCCTGGCATCCCAAGCAGGGTGAAGGGGTCAAAAGGTGGGATGTTACACATTCAGGCTCGTTGTCACAGCAGGTGGACTGAAATATTCTTATATCAGATTTCTGTTGACAGTTTACATAGTTTGATTTTTGCAACCTGCCAAAGGGAGCGTGGGAGCTGAGCGGCAAATGGGGGCCTGGCAGAACATGAATAGGGGAGGCTGAAGAGTGACAGAGGGGATGACAGGATGGGGGCAAGGATGAGGATGATGAGTTGTCTGTCTGGAGCATGGGTGCACATTAAAGGCAGTTCTTGGCATGTTGGTGGGTCCGTTTCAGTTTGTCATCTCACATCGCACCTCCTCTGTTAACAGATCTGACTGATTGGTTGTGTGAAGAGCTCCACCTGCTGTGACACTGTCACTGAGCATTAGAGACAAAACAGTGAGAAACCCTCCTCACCTTATTTATGCATGGAGACTAAGTTCAGCTGAGGATTCAGAGTGAGGTTCAGCAACACTTACATTTGAACCAGATGATCTTGAATCAAGGTCTTTATTAATGCCAGGGGGGAAATTGCTTCCATTACAGACACCCCGCTAAGTATATATAAATATAAATATGAAAGAAATGCAGATGGGAAGATAAACATATATGAACTCTATATGCAGAGAGTTCAGCGTGTAGCATAGGTGGTTCAAGGTTGATAATACCTATTAACAGTACTTACACAGCATGGCAGTAGGGAATAGTCCAGTTATCAAGGGGAGGAGCTGTAAAGTTTAATAGCCACAGGTAGGAGTGATCTGAATCATAAATCAGAATCACATTATTACATTTACACAGCTAGATATAAATGAATGCAATATAGGAATGAGTGAATGAGAATGTGAATATGAAAATGGATATGAATAAATATAATAACCTATCTATCTATCTATCTATCTATCTATCTATCTATCTATCTATCTATCTATCTATCTATCTATCTATATATATACATGCACACACACGCGTAGTGAAATAAATCTGGGGGCAGAAAAAGAAGAATAAATAAAAATCATTTGATGTATAATTTTAATTTTAAGCTTCCCAGCTTACCTTTTAAATGCTGTTAAGGTTAAGTGGAAAGAATCAGACAGGGGTAAATTTGAGATGCCATCCTTCAAATGGAATTTAAAGCCACTGGTGATCAAAGACATCCTAACAGGTATCTGTTTCACATAGAAACATGTAGGTGGTCGAAGGACTTGGTAGTGACTGGCCTAAAATACCCTTCAGCTCTCTGGCTGAGCTTATTAGCTGAGCAGTGCCACCCCAGTAACACATGCTGCATATCCACTCTGATCCACTAGAGAAGAAACACCCACTCCAGTCAATCCAGCGTGAAGGTCAATTTGTCTTTGCGTCTGCCAAAGCCAGCTGAGATCACAATAGACTCCCACAGGAGCAGTGCCACTGCATAAATGAAATAAGCTTGTGGTAAAAGATGAAGCTCTAATTTTTATTTTTTTTTTTGATCACTCTTCCCCCCCTCCCCACAGTGCAGTGATTAACTTCCTCATACTCAAATCCTGCTCAGCAACTCATAAAGTCTCGTGGAGAATGGTATTAACTTGTGCAGAGGTATAAGCCCAGGGCTAACTTTTAGAACAGCTATATCACTCGTGTGCCAGAGTTACACACTGGGGTTGATGACTAAAGAAACTTTCCACACTATTTATAGGATAATCTTATGAAATCCCCCTCATCACTCCCAGCCCACCCTCAACCTCCCACAGTTCTCCTGCTGACTTTGTTCTCAGACTCTCCATCTTCCTCTCTGCCCCACAGTGGAATGTTATGGACCATCCTTCTTCACAGTCAATGATCCTGCATCTTTAGTTATTTTTTCGATTAAAGAAATAATGAGCATTAGGGTTTGTTGCCTAAGGCGTTCTGTGCTGGAGATGTTAGACAAACACACAGTATTGCTATGGGGTCCAATCAGACAAAATGGGAGTAAAGTCACAGATTATGGAATGGGTCTGCACTGTTTAATCCGGGCTTCTTAAATGTAGGTACATGTAGCCAGAAATGAGTCTTTTTACATCATACATTACCTTCACATTGACAAAAAGCTGAATAAGTTTTGAGATCAAAATAAGGCTTTTCTACTATGTGCAAATGGTAAAACTCTGGAAAGAAATATGAAATCCTCTATTTTTTTTTTACAGATTATTTCTTTTATCTGAGTCCTACATGTGTTCCTTCTGTAGCACACACTTTTACATAAAAATCCATCCTGTTTAAGATACACATTATAAAACTTCAGGTTTATTATAAAAAAAAATTCCCATAGCCTAAAATAAGGTATAAATCATGTCCAGCTAACCTGACATCACCTGATAGAAAAAACTGTGGATTTTCCAGTTTGAAACGATCTGTTAGGCTTATTCATACCTCTAGCAGCATGTTTCTTGTGTGTTCAGTCTTTTTCAGCCCTCCTCTTGAGGACACCACAGACATGTTTTTCAGGATGTCCTGGTCCAGGTGTCCTTCCAGGTTAATTATGTTGATCTTTCTGAATTCTTTGTTTATCTCTACGAAAATAAGGCACAAATAAAAAGGTAAAATTTGTTAATGTAGAAAACTGGTTCCCATCAAAACATGAGCAATGAAAATATAAAATGTCTACTAACTTTAAAGTTGTTGAATTAGCTTAGGACAAACTAACTTCAGTTTTAGTGTTCTGCAAAAGTGAAATATTGTAGTGTTGATGCAGTTTATAGCTGCCCCATGAGAAAAAAAGAAAATATAGTTACTCAGCACCTAATATAGCCTTCAGTGATAATCCATACAGTTATCCACTGACTGAAGTATGTACAGGTAACAAACTGAACTTTTTATGATAAAAAAAAAGCTCTTGATTTGAAGTTTTACTTACCCCATGAGTCATTTTGTCCTGCTGGAAGAAGCCATCAGAGGATGAGTATGCTGTCATCATAAAGGTGTGGACATGGTTAGCAGCAATAGTCAGGTAGGCTGTGCCATTTAAACAATGCTCAACTGGTACTAAGGGGGCCAAAGTGTGCAAAGAAAATATCCCCAACATCATTACATCACCACCAGCCTGAACCATCAATACAAAGCAGGATGGATTCATGTTTTCATGTTGTTTACACTAAATTCTGTCCCTATCATCTGAATGTTGCAGTAGAAATCGAGACTCATTAGACCAGGTCTTCTGTCATCCAATTTTGGTGAGCCCGTCGTCTGTGGCCCATCTGCTTGATGTGTTCACATGTTCACATGTGTTCTTCTGCACGCCTTAGTTGTAGCAAGTAGTTATTTGAATTACTGTTGCCTTCCTATCAGCGTGAAGCAGTCTTCCTCTGTCCCAAAGAACTGCTGCTCATTGTTCATTTTCTTTCTTCAGACCGTTTTCTGTAAAATGTGTTCAAAGTGGGGTTTCACTTTATCCATGTTAGTATAGAAAAAAAAGTTGACCACCTCTGTTGTGGAGTCTTTCTGAAACTAAGCCAGAGACCACATGGCTTTGTATACCAGGAGAAGGTTACGACAGTAAGTAAAAGTACCAATTATAAAAATAAACTATTAAAACTTCCACCTAAAGGAATATTTTCATGTGGGCATTAAAATATGTAATTAAAATATTAATTTTTGAACAAGCTTCAAAAAAGGTGTCTGTTAGTGCCTTTAAAATATTTAATTCAAGACTAATACGCAAGTAGGGCGAAAGGCGGGGTACACCCTGGACAGGTCGCCAGTCTGTCGCAGAGCCAACACAGAGAGACAGATAGACTCCAGCACCCCCGTGACCCTGAACTGGATAAGAGGAAGATGATGAATGAATGAATGAATGAATGATATGCAAGCAATCTAATATGTACAATTTTAAGGTACTTTGCTGCTGAGTTACTGTTGCAGTCCAGCCATTCCCCTTTGACCTCTGGTATCAACAAGGCACTTCTGTCCAGAGAACTGCCACCCACTGGATATTTTCCCTGTTTCTGACTAACCCCCTCTAGAGATGGTTGTGTGTGAAAAACCCAGTACATCAGCAGTTTTTGAAATACTTAGTGCAATCCATCTGGCATTAACAACCATGTCATATTCAAAGTCACATAAAACACCTTTCTTTCTCATTCTGATTCTTGGTTTGAACTTCACGTCGAGTACGTCATCTTGACCATAGCTACATAACTAAACGCACCGATTTGCTGCCATGGAATTGGCTGATTGGATATTTACATTAAGGAGCGGTTGAACAGGTGTAGCTAATGAAGCGGCTGGCAACCATATAAACTCATATACTGCCGTAGGTAGTAAAGGGATCAGGGGATGCTTGAATGTAAGCATGGGATATGTATGTATTATGTAAAATATACCTGACCAGTGTCAGGTTTTCAGCCTCTTTCTGTTGAATATGCTGAAATCAACCTGCACTGTAAGGACAGACGGGGATGTGTGTTTGCTCACAAGAGAATGCAGTGCAACACTAAAGATAGCTAGACAAATAAAAAAACGCAAACACTGACACATAAAAACATGGAATTGATTGGATCCCTAGAGCACAGCCAGCCTCAGAGTGTTTATCCTTTTTAAGGGGTGATATTTGGTTCAACTTGTCTACTTCAGCCATGAACTGTCCACCACTTGACTAGCTTCTCCACAGCATCTTGAGGGGCTGACAAGAGTCCTCGAGTTGAGCCTATCACATTCACTCTTTCAGCTAATATCAAGTCAAATCTACTCTTACACCTACTTTTTTTTTCCACCCAGCTGCCTTCTGTGCTGCTGTCACACAATCTCTCCCTTTTACATTCCTCTCTTTTGTTCTCCCCTACATCTCAGCGTGTCTCTCTCTACTGCTTTAGGATTTTTTTCCCTTTGAATTTTGATTCCTCCCCAGTGTCTCTCCACCCACCTTTTCTAAAAACTATCTTTTCCCCTCTTCTCTCTGTATCTTTGCCTCCTCCTGTGCATCTCACTGATGCTCTCTTTTCTTTTCCCTTGATGTTTCTTTCCGTTTGTCTCTTGATTCGTCTCGCACAATCTAGAGCTGGTTTGAACTCACTACACCTCTCTTATTCGCAGTCTCTCTCTCTCTCTCTTTCACACATACACTGAGACTCTCCCTTCTCATGGGTTGCCTGCAGATCACAGTTGGCATGTCTCTCAGTAAGCTGCAGAGTTACCAAGCTTCTTGATTCATACCAGCTATCTGGGTGACCCATTTCTGCACAAACTCACACATTTTAATGCTGTGAAATGAAGTACTGTAGAGTGTTTCTCTGCTTTAATTCAACGATATACCCACCAGTATACCACCACAATGTGGTTCTCTCTCTGATCTATGAATCTAGGTTTTGCACCATAAAAAATTGATTCCAGGGGTCTCTTCTCGGTCCGCCATGTGGGAGTAGACCTCGTTATGAGGAACAGACTGAACATGTTACATCAACTAAAACCCTTTTTTATTATTTGAGGTGGTTATCAAACTTTTTTGGCTATGGAACGATAGCATGGCTAAAACAAACAAGCAAACATATGAACAAACAAACAAACAAACAAACAAACAAAAAAAAAAACAAGACTGGTCCCCTTCCCACAATTTTTTTTATTGATCATTAACAACAAGAAAAATGATCCATGTGGAACTTTGTAAAGGTCAGTAGAAAGGTAAGTGAAGATACGCATATCCATTCAACTTGGTTTCAGTTTTTGTTTTCCCCTGGTCATCCATGACCTCCATGCAGTGGCTCTGTGCCTCACCAGGGGGGTGCCCTATACAGTCTGGGAATCACTGTACCAGAGAATTAAACATTCTTTACTACTCCTTCACATCTTCTTCTTTTTCTTCCAATTGCTCCGTTAGGGGCACAGCAGTTCATCTGCCTCCATCTCACCTTATCACCTTATCTCTTGCATCCTCTTCCCTCACACCAACCCTCTGCATGTCCTCCTTCACTACATCCATGCACCTTCTCAGTGGTCTTCTTCTCCTCCTGCCTGGCAGCTCCATCTTCAATATTCTCTCTCTAATATATCCACGACCCCTCCACTCCTCTGCACAAAAACCACCTAAACTTTGCTTCTCTGACTTTATCTCCAAACTGTTCAACCTGAGCTGTCCTTCTGATGTACTTATTCCTAATCACATCCATTTTGGTCACTCCCAGTGAGAATCTCAACATATTCAATTCTGCCACCTCCAACTCAATCTCCTGTCTTTTCTTCGGTACCACTGTCTCCAAACCATACATCATAGCAGATCTCTCTCCCATCTTGTAAACCTTCCCTTTTCCACTCACTGCTATCCTTCTGTCACAAAGCACGCCTGACACTCATCTCCACCCATTCCACCCTGCCTGCATTCTCTTCTTCACCTCTCTTGTGCTCTGTCCATTGCTTTGGATGGTTGATCCCAAGTATTTACTCATCCACCTTTGCCACCTTTACTCCTTGCATCTCCACCCATTCCACCCTGCCTGCACTCTCTTCTTCACCTCTCTTGTGCACTGTCTGTTGCTTTGGATGGTTGACTCCAGGTATTTAAACTCATCCAACTTCAGTACTGCCTCCCATTCACACACATATATTCTGTCTTGCTTCTGCTGACATTCATTCCTCTTCTGTCCAATGCATACCTCCACCTCTCCAGGCTCTCTCTCATCTGCTATGTACAGCTCACAAAGCCATCTGCGAACATCATAGTCTACAGAGACTCCTGACTGACCTCATCTGTCAACCTGTCCATCACCACTGCAAACAATCCCTGATGTACTGCCACCCCTTAAACCAATCTGATACTCCTACAGCACACCTCACTGTCTTTATACATTTAATGCACCACCCTCACATACGTCTACCACAGTTCTCCTCTTGGCACCCAATCATATGCTTCCTCTAGATCCAAAAAAGACTCAGTGCAACTCCTTCTGACCTTCTCTACACTTCTTCACAAGTGCTCTCAGAATAAACATAGGATCTACAGTATTCTCTCAGCATGAAGCCATACTTCTGCTCACTGACCATCACCTGTCTTCTTAACCCAGCTTCAACAACTCTTTCCCATATTTTCATGGTATGGCTGATCACCTTTATCCCACTGTAACATTTGTACTTCTTTGCACAACCCCTGCAAAAACATTCAATTCAGCAATTTGCTGTACCATAAACTTTGAAGAACCAGTTAAAAAAAACCCCGAAGACAGCTTGAATCCAAACTTGTGCAACTGTGCCCACTAATTGTAAGCCTCCTGGCTCCACCAGTCTGCATAATGACATGCAGTTGGGCAAGAAACTGAGCCCCAATTTGTGTGATAGAGGTGCTATATGCATATATGAGTATAAAAGGAAAACATGATATATAAGTTAAGCACCACTTCAGAATCAGAATCAGAATACTTTATTATTCTGGGGGGGGGGTTACTTATGCTTCAGGCACTCCGTTAAATATACATAAATATTAAAATGACAAATAAATATAAATATATGTACATATATACCAGATGTGTTAACAGTTGGATATACAGAAACAGTGAATATAAGTATGAGTATGAAGTAAAAGTTATATATACACTACCAGTCAAAAGTTTGGACAGCCTTGGCCACAGTGGAGTATGGCCAAGCATGTCCAAGCCTGGAAAAGTAAGTGGTGCTACAAAAGAAACAGCTTCAGGAACATGTTGAAACTAATTAGGTCAGTTGGCAACAGGCCATAATGTGATCGGGTATAAAACAAGCACCTTAGAGAGACAGAGTGTCTCAGAAGTAAAGATGAGCAGAGGTTCAGCAATCTGCCAGAAACTGTGCTTACAAATTGTGAGGCAATTTTAGAAATATGTTCCTCAATGTAAAAATGGAAAGACATTGAATTTTCCATCATCTCCAGTACATGATATCATCAAAAGAGTCAGAGAATCTGGAAATATTTCTGTGTGCAAGGGACACAGCCAAAACCCAATACTGGATGCTTGTGATCTTTGAGCGTTCAGACAGTGCTGCATTGCAAACAGGAATAATTCTGTCCTGGAAATCACTGCATGAGCTCAGGAAAGCTTTCAGAAATGGGGGTCTGTGAACACAGTTTGCTGTGTCATCCACAAATACACACTACCACTCAAGAGTCTGGACATGCTTGGCCATACTCCACTATGGCCAA
>VUQH01082563.1:0-11011 GCA_015106775.1 Etroplus canarensis | reverse complement strand
TTTCAGGTGGTACTACATTCAAAATAATATTATGAAATATTTGCATGGACTAAGAAACACTTCTGAAGTCATTGTCTGTGAATACAGTTCATGGCTTCATTCACACATGCAGTTTAAAAGACCACCATAAAAAGAAATTAACATATAAGTCTATAAACCCTGAACTCAAGTGCCTTTAAGATGGGCTGATGTAAAGGAAATTGTCACTCCGAATCGGACATTTTTCAGTAGCCCAGTGATGGACTGGTGACCTGTACAGGCTGTACCCTCATAGACTCCAGGCCCTCAGTGACCCTGAAACTGGCTAAGGGGAAGAAGATGGATGGATTGATGGATGGATGGATGGATGGATGTTATGTTTTTTTCATTTAAAACATGAGATAAACAGCACATGCACGGAAAGAAAGTACTACAAAAAATGTGATTTGAGATTCGCTGATTGATTCGCTGCCTGTAAACCCATTGCAGCATAACTAACCCGTAACTATGAGCTTTATCAAAAAAGAAAGTTAGAAGCCTAATCTTAAATGTAGAGAGGGTGTCTGTCTCTTAAATTCAATTCAGTTCAATTCAATTTTATTTATATAGTGCCAAATCACAACAAAAAAAGTCACCTCAAGGCAATTTACACTGTAAGGTAAAGACCCTACAGTATTAGAGAGAAAACCCCAACAATCCGATGATCCCTATGAGCAAGCACTCGGCTACTGTGGGAAGGAAAAACTCCCTTTTAACAGGAAGAGACCTC
Organism: Etroplus canarensis; assembly: GCA_015106775.1. Taxonomy (NCBI): domain Eukaryota; kingdom Metazoa; phylum Chordata; class Actinopteri; order Cichliformes; family Cichlidae; genus Etroplus; species Etroplus canarensis. The sequence continues at coordinate 10,263 of VUQH01082563.1, read as the reverse complement.
CAGCAGAACCAGGCTCAGGGAGGGGCAGCCATCTGCCTCAACCGGTTGGGGGTGAGGGGAGAGAGGAGTTCTTGTGGGACCCACCGTGGTCGTCTTCTGCTGTAGCCAATCTGCTTCAAGGTTAAATGTGTTGTGCATTCAGTGATGCTCTTCTACATACCTTGGTTGTATCAAGTGCTTAACTAAGTTATCGTTGCCTTACACTGACATAAAGCACACATCCAGCCTCGGTGAGGGCTGTTTAACCAAGAAACAGAATCAGATCCCCTAAACCCAGCTGATTCATGAAGGGATTCATGAAGACCTCATGAAGCTGCTATTAAAGCAGTTAGTGGCTACAAACTCTACCTCCAAACTTGAATTAGTTGCACTGACCTGTATGTGGCAGAGGGCAGTAAACCTCATTTCTCTGGACCCGCTCCCACAGGCAGCCAGCAGGGGGCCACAGACTCGCTCCAGGGCTGCCAGACTGACAGCGGGCAGGCTGGAGCAGAGGCTCAGGAAGAGTTTGAGGGTGGCGGCCATGACAGGGGGGTGGGAGCTGACCAGGGATGTGTCCAGCAGGGATAGGATGTCGAAGAGCTCGTCCTCTGACAGGGGCTGGTAGCGCTGAAGCACCCTCAGAACCTCACATTGACCCCAAATGTCACACTCCTTGAGCCTAATGAGGACAGACATTCTTACCACCAGAGTCACAATGAGTAACCACACACAATCCTGCTAGAAGAAGATGATTAATTAGGTCAAAGCACATCACTAAGTGTGACTATTTAAAGGTTTTTACTGGGCAAGTGTTTCCATCTCAGTGTTTGTGACAGGAATATAACCTTAACATTTACCAGCTAAGTCCTAAACAGAATGTCAATGATGTAGCAGCTCATTCAGCTCATGATCCATCACAACTCACAGGTTACTGTAATGTGTGACCTGGACAAACAAAGTGACAAGGTTTCTTGTTATTGGTTGGCTGTATTACACAAACAAATGAGAATTAAAACCCACTGAAAGGTCAAAGAGGCTCACAGTCATATCAGGTCAAGCGCTCCAGTTTTTACATATTTATGCCATAAATGAACAGATCAGAGAAGGACACACAAACACTCATTTTATGAACAATCCAGATCAAAACTCTCAGGAGTTGCAACTCTTGCGAAAACGGAAACGTGACCTCGACCTAGAATGCAGTTTGGGTGAAGGCCCATTAGGTGATCATTATGTGTAGGGTTCACTAAAATGTGACTAATACTCTGGGACAGGGGTGTCAAACATACAGCCCACCAAATGGTCCAATGCAGAAATTTCAAGAAGGATGGCATACATTTTAATCTTTTACCTATATTTTCTTGAGCTTTATAGTATTCTTACTGACAATTATATCACCTAGGGACTGTCATACACCAAAGTAAGAAAGAAAACTTGTTTTTTACTGTTAGTCTTAAATTTAAAAACAGAAAACTTCCTTTTTCACCATTTACAACATAATTTTCTTTTTTTAAAAAGCAAAAAATAAAAAAAAAATCTGTGAATTCTCAGATCTGCTTTATATTACAAGATGAAGTCCTTTATTTCTTACACTGTAAGTCCAGTGAGCCATGCTGATGAGTTTCTGACTTAGCTACTACAACAGCAATATGGAAACACTGAGACATATTGGTATAATAGCACAACTTTTTCTTACTACACTGAATGCTTAGTTAAACTTCTTTACATAGAAAGCAAGGTGAACAATTTAGAAAGGTTAGTATGCAATAGATTTACTCGTCCAGCCCACTTAAGATGACACTGAGCTGTCTGTGGCCCACCATGTAAAACAAGTCACCCTGCTCTGGGAGAAGTAGCGATTCTTTTGGAAAATGGTTAACATGCTCGTAAAGCGAGAATTGCGATCTTGACCTTGTTTGGGGGAAATTGGGTGAAGACCCATTAGGTGATCATTGTGAGCAAGTTTCACTAAAATCTGACCAACACTAAGAGGAGCAGCGTAGTGTCCCCGCCGGGTAGTGGTTTACACATTCACCTTACAAGCAAAAGGTAATTGGTTCGATTCCAGGTGGGGACACAAGCCCCTCCCACCATGGAGGGTTGCATCAGGAAGGGAATCCGGTGTAAAACCTCTGCTGAATTACCAATGCAGATTAATGTCCTGTGGCGACCCCTAGGGGAGAATTACAAGGAAGCAGCCGAAGGTACATTTTTTTTACCATAAGAGGAGCAGCGTGTTTTGTGGGGGGTGGATGGACAGACGCCTCATCGTGACATTAGCTCCTTTGACCAGAGCTAAAAAATACAAATATTACTGACTGGCATTTGACTGGCAGGTTGCAGACAATAACTTCCTACTAGGTATCACTTCCACTAATTCAAGTCACTGAATTGGACCCCTCAACCACGTTTCAGGACTCAAGATTCAAGAGTAGGTGGCGTTTCCTGAGAAGTAGTGAGCAAAGACACGTGTATATAAATGATAAAGTGACAGTGAGTAACATGAGTATATGTAATCAACTGTATATGTAGTGTAAAGTTTGTTTCACATATTAGTAGTGAATATGCAGATATGTATTTTTAGATGGGTTTGTTTGGTGTTGAGTGTGCCGGCGGAGCATCAGGTTATTGTTCAGCTGTTTAACCTGAGGTGTGAGAGTGGAATGTTTTCTATCTCCTGCCAGGACGAGGCTATACGAAAAAAGATGGTATGCAGGGTGGGAGGGGTCGCGGATGATCTTGGTGGCCCTGCACAGGCATCTGGACTGATGTGCTAGTAATGTTCTAGACAATTCTGACAACACGCTGCAAAGCCCTCTGCCTGGTTCGGCAGTCGTACCATGCTGTGATGCTGCACGTCAGGACGCTCTCCACTGTGCATCTGTAGAAAAAAGTGGTCCTTATGATGTGCTGGGCATTTCTTCTCCACCTACCTCTTTTCACTCCCTGTGCATTTATTTGCCACTGCTGCATGTCATTAAATGTTTTCTTCTCTCTCCCAGAGTCTGTGTCTCTCTTTGCTCTCCTTTCTCTCTTCTCTCTCCCCCAACCCCCAACCGGTCGAGGCAGATGACTGCCCCTCCCTTAGCCTGGTTCTGCCAGAGGTCTCTTCCTGTTAAAAGGGAGTTCTTCCTTTCCACAGTTGCTAAGTGCTTGCGCATAGTGGATCGTCTGATTGTCGGGGTTTTCTCTTTAATACTGTAGGTTCTTTACCTTACAGTGTAAAGTGCCTTGAGACAACTTTTGTTGTGAACTGGCACTATATAAATAAATACTGTCCTGTGTTGCCCAGGAGAGGTCCTCCGAGATGTTTGCTCCCAAGAACTCGAAAGTGGTGAGTCTCGCTAGGGCCTGCCCATTTACAAGAACTGGACTATGGTCAGCTTCGCTTGTCTTTCTGAAATCCACTACAGTCTCTTTAGTCTTCTTGGTGTTGAGGATCAGACTGTTAGTGCAGCACCTGTCAGTCAGGTTTTCTGTATGCAGAGTCATCATTGTTGGTAATCAGGCCAAGCACAGCTGTGCTGTCTACAAATTTTATAATGGTGTTGGTCATATGGGCAGGTTAACAGTCATGGGTGAAGAGCGCAAACAGATGAGGGCTGTGCACACAGCCCTGCAGGAGGCCTTGGTTCAGGGTGAAGTTGAGGACATGTGCTTACCTAACCTGATGTTTTAGGTGCAATCAGTCAGGATGTTCAGAGCCCAGCTGCAGATGTCAGTGCTCAGAGTAAGACTGTGGAGTTCGACACATTTGCCTCAGGGCTGACCATATTGAATGCCAAGACAAAATGGGCTAAAAGTATGCAGACATATGTGCTGGACTTATCCAGGTGCTCCAGGGCAGTATGAAGAGCAAGGTTGCCTGCCTCCTTTGTCAATCTGTTAGCCCTACAGGCAAACTGATGTTGGTCCAGAGTGGCAGGAGTTACACATATTAATGTGTGCCAGGATCAGCCTTTCAAGGCCATTGGATATCAGAGATGTGTGTGTAGTCAAGCGGAAATCATTCAGGCAGCTCACACTTTGCTTATTAGAGATGGGTTCAACTGTTGTGCTTTTCAAGGACTTTGGGACTGTGGAGTTAACCAGGGATGTGTGAGAATGCATTTTGGAGCTTTTCTAAAGAAATTACCTGTTTAAATAAATAATAAGTTTTACTGTGAGGTACAGCTAAAACGGCTATGCTCCAATTTTGGTGGGTTAAATCTGAGCATTTTACTCAGCACTAAACAGCAGGCATCTGTGGGTGTGAAAGGGGTCGGAAAGAGGTGGCAGCTTGCTCTGAGGCTGTATTTTGCTTAGTTCTACTTCAGTTTCTTTTTTTGGTGAGGTCCCTAGGGTTTTTCTTGTGCTTCATTAAGATTTTTTCTTAATAAATGTCACCTTTTGCACACATACTCTGGCTTAAAGACCTGCTTCATCAACATCCCTTGAAACCTCTTCAGTGCTAAACATTACTGGTTTGGGGTCTCGGAACGACAGTTTATGACTACTGCTTGTGAGCGGTAGCACCTCTAGTTGATGCTATATGGGTGTGGATGTTATATATTGGTCCTCAACAAATTCTCAAAGTGTCACTTTTTGGGTCCTAGAAGCTGGTAGAGCACACCAGCGCCCATACCCAGGTAAACCGTTCCAGCTGTTGGGCTAAACCTAAATGAGGTGAATTTCTTCTTAGTGCACAAAGACTGGAGCAGCGAATGTGGCAGATGAACCTAAAAGTCAGCAGGTTAATGGCTCTGAAGGTGTGGCAGCAAGGTGATGTGACTCATCAGGGCACATTCTGACACAGTTGAGTACGTGGCCAGCCACCTTGGAAAGGACCGGGAACCAACCGAGTGCATACCCATAGTTAGCAATGGCGGAGAGTCGTAGAATTAGAACTGGTGGTAGCTTACAAAACAACTCTGGTCCCTCTGCTGAGAAATCTTCTAATAGCAACAGAGAAGGCACTTCTTCTCCAGCTATTAGGAAACCTAGTAATGATGATCCTATCTCAGGAAGACAATTACCTGATATCAGACAACTGAAAATTAGGAGAAAAGTTCTTAAAATTGCAACCTGGAATGTACGAACATTATACAAACCAGGACAGTATGAGAATCTCAAAGCCGAAATGACTACTGGATGGGATCTCCTTGGTGTAGGTGAAACGAAATGGAATGAAGATGGTAGAACATCTGACAGTGATTATGAGTTTTTATACTCTGGAGGTGAACAACATCACTATGGTTTTGGTTTCATGGTGAAGAATTCCATTGCTGCATCAACTGTTGGATTAAGCTGAAGAGAGCACCATTCAACATCAACATACTTCAAGTGTACACACCTACTACTGACCATGATGATGATGAAGTTGATGAGTACTATGATAAAATCAGGAAAGTGCTGGATTACACCAAGTCTGGGGAATACCCAGGAATACCCAGTTATTGGACAATATAGATTAGGAGAAAGGAATGAACGAGGTGGAAAGCTAATCAACTTCTGCTGGATGTCAAATGTAGTGGTTGGAAACATCCTGTTTTAACATCCCATGAGAAGACTGTACACATGAAGTGCCCTGGTGATGTACATCATAATCAGATCGATTACATCCTGGTTAGTCAAAGATTCTGGAACTGCATCAAGCAAGTACAGACCTATCCAGGAGCGGATATGGGATCAGACCATAATCTTGTAATTATGTACATGCTTGTGAAACTGAAGAAGCAAGAGAAAAGGAAAGTAAAGGCTCACTTGGATATGAACACGCTGAAAGATGAGAAGTACCGAAAGGAATACAATGTCTCTGTCCACAACAGATTTCATGCTCTAATGAATGAAGAAACCCCTCAAAAGGAAGAAAACAGAAATGATGCCGTCTCTTAGAAAGCTCTAAAAGAAAGCATGGTGAAGGCAGCTGAAGAAGTATTACCAAAGAAGACACGTGAGAGCAAGCACTCATGGATGACACAGGAGATACTCAATAAAATGAAGGAAAGGAAGAAAACGAAGAATGGCAAGCTGATAAAACATAAACAAATAAAGACGGAAATTGAACATGAATGTAGGAGGGCCAAAGAAGATTGGTGAAATAAGAAGTGTGATGACGTAGAACTGCTTGAAGCATAGCACAGGTCAAGAGAAATGCATAAAAAAAATCAAAGAAGTAACACGACAGGGATTTAGAAAAAGAAGCTGTAATTGCATCAAGGACAAAGATGTCAAAATGCTCTTTAATGAAGATGAAGTTAAGTCCAGGTGGAAGGAATATGTCTCAGACCTATATAATGACAACAGAAATGATCCACCTAGGATAGAAAATGAAGACGGAGAGGACGTACTTTTGACGGAAGCGGAGAATGCCATAAAGGATCTAAAAGCAGCGAAGGCTCCTGGTAGTGACCAGTCAACATCTGAAATGATTAAAGCATTAGATGAAGCAGGAACTCAAATTATACAGAAAACAGTTACTGACTTATACAACACTGGACACATACTATCTGATATGCAAGAATCTATATTTGTGTGTTTACCAAAAGCAACCATTTGCACAGAATACAGAACACTGAGCCTAATGAGCCATTTACTGAAGCTGATTTTGAGGATTATCCTGCTGAGAAACGGGCAGAAGACTGAAGAAGAAATACATCTTTTTCAGAGTGGGTCTATATCCGGAAAAGGTACAAGAGAAGGAATTTTCAACATGAGAATGATCTGCGAACGCTACTGTGAAGTTAACCAGGATATCTATGTCTGCTTTATTTACTGAGAAGGCATTTGACCAAGTTAATGATGAAATTATGATCAACTGTTTACAAGATATTAAAGTTAATGGCAGAGATATTAGACTGATTGTAAATTTATACTGGGCCCAAAGAGCCATCATCCAATTAAAGCATAGTCTATCAGATGAAAATGAAATCAAACGTGGGGTTTGTCAAGGTTGTGTCCTGTCACCCTGCATTTTGAACTTAAACACAGAGATGATTTTCAGACATAATGAAGAATACAAAGGAGTGACAGTTGGCAGAGTTAACATCAGTAACCTCAGATATGCAGATGACACTGTATTACTAGCTGACAGTGAGGAAGGATTACAAGCAATTGTGGACAGGGTTAATGAAATAGGTAAAATGTTCAATATGAAGACAAACGCCAAGAAAACAAAGACAATGGTGATAAGCAAGAAAACCATTCCTCCTAAAGTGTGTATCACTATAGATCGCAGAGACATAGAACTGGCACCCAACTTTGTTTCCCTTGGACAAATGATTACAGAAAATGGAAGATGTGAAAAAGTAATAAAACAAAGAACAGAAATAGCTAGAACAAGCTTCTCAAGATGAATAAAATTCATCAAGAAGAATATCGTCAGCAACAAGGAAGTGTATTCTTCAGTGTTACATAAGGTCAACTCTGATGTATGGTGCTGAGACATGGACAATAACAGGTAAAATGTCCAAACGTTTGTTGGCATTTGAATTATGGACTTACAGTAGAATGCTGAAGATATCATGGACCAAGAAGATTACTAATGAATAAGTACTGAGGAGGATTATCCAAAAGAAACATCTGTTTACAGTCATACAGAAAAAGAAATTCAAAGACTTTGTCCAAGTCATCCATCAGAGTTCCCTGCATAGACTGGATTACTGGAGGGAAAACTGAATGCTAAAAGGGGAAGAGGAAGACCGAGAACATCATGTTTCACAAACATCACTCAGTGGACAGGCATGAGGTACCCTCAAGCAGCTCTATCAGCACACCATCATGACAACTGATGTACCATTGCATCCAACCCTTAGCTGCAGGAGGGAACCTGATGATGATGATGATGATGATGATGATGATGATGGCGGCTCCAAAACAGAGCTTCTCAAACCAATGGGTTTTGTTACATCTATCCTTTTTATACAGTCTATGGTAATAACTTTGGGTATTTACACAAATTAAAAAATTTCCATCTCTAAGAGGAAGAACTTATCCTGGCAGCCCAGATAGGGTAGAAGATTGAGGTTGTCCCCCCCCCATTTCAGGATGTTCATTAGTTCATTTCCTTTCCAGGAGTTAGGATGGTCATTATGCACATCTGCTTTTTCTGCCTGGCTTAGAGCGAAATCTAAAAGGAACCTATTTGGCTGCCCTGATTTCATTAGCTATCTGTAGATGCATGGTTCATGGACACACACAGACAGTCCTGCACATTAAGCCTCTCATTAGACACAGAATGAACACAAATCGATGAGGGAGAAAAACCTTCTCCTGAAATGCATTCACTGAGTCACATATGAGCAAGAGCATGTAAAAACATTAGAGACATGTCATTTATTATGCAAGAACTAATGGCTTTCTCTGTTTTCAATCTTTTCTCGTCCTGGAACCGTCTGCGGTTCGCTTGATTTACTTCCAGTTTCTTTCCCTCTCTTTCTTTGCCTTCTTTCGGTTCTCCTCTAATAGTGCTCTTTTTCTTTTGCTGAGTTAACAGTTCTCCGGTTGCTTCACAATCCACAATTTCAATAACAGTAGTTTGCAAAAGTGTTTTTCCTATATTTTTGAATTGTAACCTGTAATTCAAATGGATTTTTTTTTAATTTTATCTACCTACTCAAAATAGTCCAAATTCATAAAAGAAAATTTCAAAAAAAAATCTAATAAATAAAAATCAAAAAATGGCACAGGTGTGTATTCACCCGATTTGCTATGAAGCCCCTAAATAAGATCTCAAGAAAACCAATTACCTTCAGAAGTCACATAATCAGTCAAATAAGGTCCACCTGAGTGCAATCTAAAGCTACGTTCCCAGTGCAGGGAACGATTTTTTTGCCCATACGTGACCCATATCTGATCCGTCTATGATAGTCTGAACTGCTCAGATCTGAGTTTTTCAAGTAGGATTCAGGCCACTTCACATGTAGTCCTAAATCAGATGCATATCCAGTTTTTTCCAAACCAACTTAGTCTGAACGGTCATGTTGCATCATCTAACTTTTCCATCATCAAAGTGAGACAGACGTTATAATTCTGTGCCGGAGTAGACAAGACACCGCAATATCAAATATCAACAATGCACAAAACAAGCATGGCAGACAGCGTTGATGGAGTCAGTGGAAAGAAAGTGAGGTTTTACTTGCATGCTCACAGGTGTAGCATCCATATTTATTTCTGTAAACACAGCATGCTGCGTGTGACGTCACATAACCTAAGTGTCACATGATCTATGTATATATATACATATATATATACACACCTGTTCTGAAAAGCCCCAGAGTCTGCAACACCACTAATCAAGACGCACAACCACGCAAGCCACACCATAAAGACCAAGGAGCTCTCCAAACTGCTCAGGGACTAAGTTGTGGAGAAGAACAAATCAGGGTTGGGTTATAAAAAAATATCCTAAACTTTGAAAATCCCACGGCGCACCATTAAGTACATCATCACAAAATGGAAAGAATATGGCACTCCAAGTGAAGCATGGCAGTGGCAGCATTGTGCTGCGGGGATGTTTTACATTGGCAGGGACTGGGAAACTGGTCAGAACTGAAGGAATGATGGACGGTCCTAAATACAGGGACACGCTTGAGGAAAGCCTGTTTCAATTTTCCAGGGATTTGGGACTGGGAAGGAGGTTCACCTTCCAGGAGGACAATGATGAGGAGTTGGAAACAACTGTGGTGAAGCCACGAAAGACCCGCAGACAAAGAAAGCAGGAGAAATTTAAATTTTCACCTGTGGAGACGCCAACAGACGATGAGCCAACATTGTCACCATTAGGGTTCAATATTCCAACTGAGATCGCGGAACTCCAAAAATCTGATCAGTCTTTAATATCTCTTTTCCAGAAGGCAAAAGAAAAGGAACCTGGAGTGGAGCAGGTTCTTAATAGTGAGTACATCTTGCAAAATGACATTCTCTATCGTCGGCAGGGGTCTGTGTTGCAGCTGGCGGTTCCCCAGAAGGTGAGAAACACCATTCTTACCTTGGGACATTCTATTCCCTGGGCTGGCCACCTAGGTAAGCACAAGACCACAGCTTGCATCAAACATCATTTTTACTGGCCTGGTCTGAGCAAAGATGTGGCTCAGTTTTGTAAAAGTTGCCCACAGTGTCAGATAACATCTGCTAAAATTCCCTTTAGAGCTCCAGACCAACCTCTCCCTGTCATCGGCACTCCTTTTGAGCGTCTTGGAATGGACATTGTAGGGCCTGTCGAGAGGAGCAAAGCGGGGAATCGCTACATGCTTGTTGTAACAGATTATGCCACAAAATGTCCTGAGGTGTTCCCTTTAAAAT
>VUQH01082562.1:0-28329 GCA_015106775.1 Etroplus canarensis | reverse complement strand
GACCACAGAGAAGATTCACGGATATAGTGAAGGAGGACATGCAGAGGGTTGGTGTGAGGGAAGGGGATGCAAGGGATAGGGTGAGATGGAGGCAGATGATCGGCTGTGGCGCCCCCTAACAGGAGCAGCTGTAAGAAGAAGTTATATAAAATTCACTGCTCTTTGTTGTCATGAAGAGGGAAATCAGCATTACAGATCACAGCTGTATTTTGTAGCAGGCTGTAAACATGTTTATGTCTGCTGTCAAGTTTTGAATTTTAACATGGGAGTTTATGGGGATTGACTCACTTTTGGATTGAGCCTCAAGTGGTAAGAAGAGGAACTGCAGCTTTTGGTACTCTAGATAAAGGGGAAGAGAGAGAGAATCGAAAGTTTCCTCAATGATAACCGCAGCTGTTAATTCAGATATTCTGCCAATAAAAGGTGCTGAATAAATGTTGTGCATGTTTACTGTGGATTTGGGACACAGCGAGCAGCAACTGGACCAATCAGGGGGCAGCACAGAGGTCAATCCCTCCCCTTTGTCCTGCTATGTCACTTCCTGGCTGGTTGCCATGGCACTGGAGGCAAGGTGTCCCCATTTCCTACCCCACTAAGTGTGTGTGCGTGTGTGCACAAGTCCACAACAATAACAACAGCAGCAGCAGCAGCATCACGGTTGTCTGGTCACATTAACAGAGTCTGTGTGTGTGTGTGTGTGTGTGTGTGTGTGTGTGTGTGTGTGTGTGTGTGTGTGTGTGTGTGATCTTGTATAGCTCATGTTGTGGGGACTCAACTTAATACATTCAGGACATTTTTAATAGAAGATCCACTTCAGGTTTGATTTAAGATCAGACTGGCAGATTGATGACTAGAAAGGGAAAATGCATTGTACAAGCAGTAACTTTACATAAAAACACAAACAATATTATTCTGTCAAATTAAATAAAGCATAGGGTAAAAATAGAATGAAAGAAGAAAAGAATGAAGACTAAAAGTGTAACCTGTGCAATAAAACTTCAGTTTCTTGCATAGGAAAGGATATTTTAAGGTTGAGTCTACAGGAAATTAATGTAATTGAGTTTAACGCCCTCAGAAGTGATGGAAACAGGGCCGTGTGTGTGTGTTTTGGGATTGGTTGTTGGCTGGTCGGCTGCAGACAGACTTTGATTTGATCCTGTGTGTCACCAGGCCACTGCCTCCTCCTCTCTCGCTGTGTTGTCAGATTAATTGCTGCTGTGTGTTCATGGATGCAGCAACACGAGTCTGACACAGTTACTGCTAATGTGTTTTTGTGTATGTGTGTCGTTCCGTGCAAGTGAAAGATCGACGTCAGCAACGCGATGCCACCCACTGGTTGTTGAAGTCCGCATTTCAAGCGTCGAGCTTTATGGTCATCCTAATGTTGTAAACTGGATAATACTGTATTAGAGTTGGGGAATTATTGCTGTGGTTCAAAAAGTGGAGCAGGTAATCTACTGGTCGGTGGTCCATCCACAGTTCCTCCAGTCAGCAGGTCATATATTGGCAAAATACTGAACCCTCAGTGAGAGCAGAAAAACACTAGTTCTGTGAAAAACAATGTACAGCCTCTCTGAATTCTAAGATTTTACACATCAGACATAAAATGTATCTGGTCCTTACCAGGTCTTAAAATAGGTAAATAGAACCTCAGATGAACAACAGTTATTTTTAATTTACAACTAGAAAAGCACCTATAGAGCTCAGACCTCTGCCAAGCATGATCAAAGGCATGATCATCAAAGGCACCGACATCAAAGGCATGATCACCATAGTGGCTTTGATGATCACGAATGCGTACAGATATCTGATATCATTGTTGCTTCAATAGTTACTGATTTCAGGATTTTTTGTTCTGCATGATCCCATCACCTGATTCTTCCCTAAATGTAATCGCCTCTTCCTTTTATGAGGCTGAATTTATAAAAAGAAAATTCAGCCAAATCCGATCATAACTTTTTGAGTTATTTTGCACACAAACAGACACAGACAAACCAATGGCGAAGAAAACATAACCTCCTCGGCGGAGGTAATTATTCAACACAAACTAAGCCAAAATGCAGAAACAGTGTGTGCAAAACTAAACACACCTCTTGTAGAACCACCTTACCAGCAATAACTTGAAGTAGATGTTTTCTCTATGACTTTATCAGTCTCTCTCATGTTGGAGGAATTTTGACCCACTTTTCTTTACAACGTTGCTTCAATTCATTGAGGGTTGTGTGCATTTTTTTAATGCACGTTACAGGCCCCATTTAGTGGGAGCGAGACCAGATTACAGGCCTGTAAAACAGGAGAAATAATGAGCAAAGAAAATGTGTTGCCTTTAGCCAGGTCAGTTTTGCCAGATTTTTTTTTTTTTCAGTAAACGGTTTTACTTCTTTGGTTACTTTTGGTTACTAATTAACCCTCCAGTCTCTGTTATTGTTCAAGTAATCCATCAGAATATAAACACAAAATGCAAGATAGATAAAATGTCTGAGATAACAAAAAGAAAACACATCGCTTTCTTCACCTCCAAATACAGAAAATAATCCACACCATCATATTAATAGTCTGTTATACAGAAATAAAGTTATATCCATGTACATTGTACTCACCAACATTAGCGTTGGAATTACCCATATTAGCCCACCGGCTCTATACATTATCAGGCAAGTTAGCAGCTGATGGAGGTATAATAATACCCATATGGCATTTTTCTGTGGACCAGTATGACATATTTTGTAAATCTGTTACAGATAAAACACCAGAAATGCAGAGGAAACTAACTGAGTACACATACAGCATTAACATGTTGGAACTGGAGCTTTACTTAACAAAGGAGCGGTAGCCTAAGCTAAGGAACAATGGTATTCAGCATTACGCCACACTTGTAGCATGTTGATTCAATGAGGCAGAGCCAGAGTAGCTCCAGTGAGAGTAAAACACAGCCTGAAATACTGTCTAATAAAACTTCACAGTCACTTATACTTCATGTTTTCAAACTCAAACGTCAAACAGGAGAGATAATGAGCACAGGAAACATGTTGCTGTTAGCTGGGACAGTCTTGCCAGAATGAGCACTTTACAGAAACAACACCACTTTGCAGCAGCCGCCCCACCAAGGAAGTCTTGTAGAAAGGGTTCTGCTGCCCACTACTGTCCATAGTGACAAACATCTGGACAAATCTGGACAACAGAGTGAAGCGTATACCGCCAGCACACAAACTGTATGAAATATTCAAAACATACCCATTGTAACATCAGCACAATTAAATCATAAATGTGGCCGTATGTTTATGTAAGTCACACACAGCTCTCTTGAGGTCCCCCCACAACATCTCCGTCAGTTTGAGGTCTGGACTTTGACTGGGCCATTGCAAGAACTTGATTCTTTTCTTTTTTCTCTCTTGGAGATTTGCTGCTGTGTTTGGGATCCTTGTCCTGTTTCATGACCCTGACTGTTGGACAGATGGCCTCACAGTTGACTCTAGAACAGTTTGGTATACAGAGGAGTTCCTGGTGGACATGACTGCAGGGTGCTCAAGTCCTATGGTTGCAAAACAAGCCCAAATCATCACCCCTCCACCACCATGCCTGACAGTTTGTATGAGGTTTTTGTCCTGATATGCTGTGTTTGATTTTCTCCAAACGTGACGCTGTGTATTATGACAGTACAGAGCTAATTGAGCTCTGTACTGTAGAGTCTGAGATGTATCTCTTGGATTTTTTGTTGTTTCTCTAAGCATTGCATGGTCTTTAATTTTTGGTGAATTTACTGGGATGTCCACTTTTGGGAAGCCTGGCAGCAGAATGATGGACTACAGATAGTTTGGAAATGGCCTTTCCACCTTGGTATTGTGTTAACACACACCTCAATGCTCCAGGCCAACAAACTGCCAAAACTTCTGGTATTATAAACTCAGTCACATGACACATCAAGTGTATTTCATTAGCAGAATCTGGCAGCTACTTATCCGCTTAATTCCTGTGAAAGCAGTAAGGGTGGACTTAGTTTTTCATACATGGCTTTTGTATTTTGGCCTTGACACATGCCTGCCAAAGTTGCTATAATTTTGCTATAAAGTTGTGTATTTTAACATGGGAGTCTGTGGGTATTGACTTGCTTTTGGAGCCAGCTAGGTTCACTAACATGACTGAACATGCTGACAGCAGCTCTGGCACAGTGCACTCTTTGAAAAAAACATTCATTCATTTGTCTAAATTTCTTTGACTTTTTCAGAATTTGTGTAGACGAAACTCCTGCTGAACATCTGAAGAAAGTCAGCATTATTTATCCTGTGCCACAGCCCAGTGCATCATGGGATCTACAGTCCTATCTATGCTCTTCCTCTCCTTGGCGACACCTTCAATGTGTGGTGAAGTGAGCGGGGCCAGCCAAGGTAACGATCAGTTGTACAGAAGCATATGGACATGTGATGATCTACAGATGTGTTTTGAGCAGAACACCGGTTTGTGTGTGTGTCCTGTAGGTGGCGCTGTGCTGTGCCCTCTGCAGTGCGTGTGTGAGACGCGGCCCTGGTACACGCCACAGTCTGTGTATCACCAGGCCCGGACGGTTGACTGCAATGAACTCCATCTGCAGCGAGTACCAGCCAACATCTCTGCTGACACACAGGTAACATCTGTGGTTCCACACAGGCACTGCGGAAGAAAATGTACCAAAACCAACCTTTAGGCAAAGTACGAATCAACATCAAGCTCACCAAGAGTGAAGTAGCTTAGAATAGTGATTATTGAGAAAGGTGAAAAACAAAGATCTTTTTCTTTAGTTATGAGATAAATAACGTGGAAAGCAGCTGTGCTCACAGACTAATACTGAGATATAAAAGTTGGGCTTGGCAACCATGACGTCACCCACTGGTCAGTAGAGTCCTATTGTGAATCCTCAAGATGAGCGTTTTAATGGTCTCCATCTAGGTGATTTGAAACCAAACATGATGAGCGAAGGGTGGGTCTAACAGAGAAACTGAGAGAGCGTGACCGTATCATAGAAACTTGTCGATCACTGGGTATGATGACCATAAAGCACACCCTGTTTTATCTTCCTTTTTCTTATTCAGCAAACTTCACATTTTATTAAATAATACTTGAAAGCAACAATTCAGTTCATAAAATCACTGGGAAAATGCTTACAGAGGGAGGGACTTGTTCGTTCATTTTCCCATAGATTTCTATATGACCATATTTGTATTTGCCATCTAAGAGTCGCCCCCTGCTGACCATAAGAAAGAATGCCCGTTTAAGCTTCATATAAACCCAACTGTGGATAAAATGAAAAGAACGTGATACATTTATGCAAGTTTCACAAGTTTTTTGTGAAACTTCTGCATACACATACATACATAGTATAGCATGGGGCGACAGAGCAAATTGCCATCCTTTGCCAGTCAGGCATGCTGAGATCATGGTTTGGGGGTTGAATTGATATGAAGACTATGTTTGCACAAAAGGATATTGTGGTCTAATAAGACTCTGAGTAAAGTGCATAAATTCATATAAAAATTTGTTTTTTAATTATATTTGTGGTGTGCTGAGTCTGGCCCGCTCTGATTAGCTGCCTATAAGACTGACCCGTGATTATGTTTCAAATATGTTCTAAATGTCATCATGTGTTGCAGGTGCTGCTGCTGCAGAGTAACAACATCTCCTCTATCACCACCGAACTGCTGAGTCTGACCAACCTGACGGAGCTTGACCTGTCCCAGAACCACTTCACACAGGTAACACACCTGCTCTTCTCCATACTCGACATACATCTACATTCTTGTTGAACAACAGTAGGATGCAGCTTTTAGGTAAAAACAGCTGTATATTTATCAATGCCAACTTCAGGGTTTTCCTCAAATTCCCGATCATAGCATACACCAAAGGTTTGTGGACACCCTTTAGTTGAAATGATGAAATGCATTGTATGGTTTGTGTCAGTGGGTTGCATTTGTCTCTTTTTTCATTTGAGCATGATAATATATACCAACTTAAACTCCATAGAGAAATAGTTTCTCTCCCTGTTTCTGTCCAGGTGAGCGCCACCGGTCTCTCCTCTCTTGGCCGCCTGGTGACTCTATACCTTGAAGAAAACCACATCGAGGAGCTGGAGGACTACAGTTTGAGAAACTTGTCCAGTCTGGAAGAGCTCTACATCAACCACAACCACATATCCTCCATCGGACCCAAAGCCTTTGCCGGCCTCACCAACTTGCTGCGGTAACCACCACCACCACCATTTCTTCTGATAAAACTCATTTCAACTGAGACTTACAGAAGATTCTAAAAGACCCCAAAGGATCACAAGAAACTCCCAAATGATCATCATAACTACATATAGGATAAAAAAAAACCCTCCCAAAAGACTACCAGAGCCAAATAGAACCTCTTAAACATCATAAAGGACCACTATACCCTTCTCAGGAGATTTATTAGCTTTGAAAGAATGTATATAACCACCTAAATATCCGCCTTAAACGATGACAGGAGACACTTTTAGAATAACTAGATTCTACAGGTATCCCAAAGAAAAATTAGTGCCTTTTACAGGATGCACAGTGCCAATTTAAATGACCTCTAGAACTTCCTTAATTACCTCCTTCCCACCAACATGGTGCCAGTGCTGGTGTGGTGACACTTCTGCCTTGGTGTCTTTTAAGAATTAGCCCAAAATGTTTAACTTTAGAAGGAAGAATTTGCAGGTCATTTCCACAGGAAGAGAACTATAGTAGAAAAAATACGCAGGCTGGATCTGGGAATCATCTGTCTAGCCCTTATGATGTCAATGGTCTCAAATCTGGGGCCAGCAAATTTATAGTGCTGTGCTGTACCAGAGTCTTCTTTCTGTTGAAAAAACAGAAAGAAAACTTCAGATGAAAAAATAGAAGAAACACCAACATAATTACAAGATCTTTCAAGCTCTCAGAACTTCCTAAACAAACAAAACTAGATCCCTGTTTGTGACCACATCCACCCAAAGACATTCAGAACCACCTAAGAGATGTCTAGAACCGGTTATGTTTAGCAACATCTGAGTTTGTTTTCTATCCTCTACTCTATCTTGCAGGCTCCACCTGAACTCCAACCGTCTGGTGGCTATTGACAGTCGCTGGTTTGAGTCTCTGCCATCTCTGGAGATTCTGATGATTGGGGAAAACCCCATTCTTGGTCTTGAGGAGAAGAACTTCCTGCCTCTGTCCCGCCTTCACAGCCTGGTCCTGGCAGGAATGGGACTGGCCTCTGTCCCCTCTGCTGCTTTCTTGGGCCTGGACTACCTGGAGAGTCTCTCTTTCTACGACAATCGGCTCAGGTGCGTCTGTACATGAGCCTTGGTTAGGTTCTTCTGAAGCCTTTTTTTAGCTAGACCTAACTCTAAACCTGTGATCTATTAGACCTTACAGGGTTAAAAGGATATATACACAGGAAGACCCTAGAAGCAAGGTGGCAACTCGAGACTGTTGAATGTCAATGAAATTTGGCAATTTGTAGTTAACAGATAATCTAACAATTAGCTAAAGGAAGTGGGTGGGTACAGAGACAAACTAACTTCAAGTTTAAGGTGATGTAATTGAAGTGAATACTAATGAGCATGAAGGGTACTGTTGACTGCCTTATAACAGGGTGGGAAAAAGGCTATTTAAAAAGGGATCCTAGGAACTAGAATTCTGTTTAGCCTCGAGTGGCCAACTGTCAGCTACATACAAAGCAATGGGCAATTAGTGAATCGCTTTTTATAGAATTGAGGCCTGACTCTGTACCTTTTTGTCACCTGTGGAATAGATTATTTCTTGTCTTCCTGGCAGGTCTGTACCTCGCGATGCTCTGAGCGTGCTCCCGAACCTGAAGTTCCTAGATCTGAACAGGAACCCAATCACCCGAGTCCAGCAGGGAGATTTCCAGAACCTCCAGCACCTGGAGGAACTTAGGTCAGTCTGCAGAAATCAAGTTGCTCTCATCCCTACTAAATTTAGCATTTTCATTCTTGGGCTCTTCTGTAGCATATTTACAGTATACAGTTCCCCCCTGGGATTAATAAAGTATTCTGATTCTGATATTTGTATAAATAACAGTTTAAAAATGTCAACTAAACCTGTATATTTCTGTAGTGAAATTTGGTATTTTAACATGGGCATCTACGGGGATTGACTCTTTTGGAGCAGGCCTCAAGTGGCAGTTAAAGGAGCTGCAGTTTTGGCCTTCATTGTTCACCTCGGGAGGTTTCTGCCTGTTAGCTGACCTGGCCAAAGGACTGAAGAGCTAATGCGAGGCATCAGTCAGCCATCCGTCCTTACACAGTTCATAAAAATTGCTGCTCCTCCCAGAGTATTGGTCAAATTTTAATGAAACTGCACTCAATATTTGTCTGATAGGTTTCCCCCAAATTATGGCCAAGGTTACGGGCACATTTGTTGTTTTACAAGCACTTTTTGACTTTCGAAAGAATCTGCAAGAATCAGATTGTAAAATGAATGTTTGTGTGCTCCCCCTGTCATTAGTTTTATTAATGGCATAATAGTGTCTTAATGTTATAGTACTCCAGACATTTGTCCAAAGAGTCTGGTATCTGGACATAACAAGCAACTACTATGTATCGAATAGCCTTTCAAGCTCACGGAGTGCAGCAGCTATAGCGTCAGAATGGAAAAACCCTGAGTTACCCTGGCAAGAGTGACTGCTAGCTGTATTCTGATTGGTCATTAGGTAAAGGATGAGGAGTGTGATATTCAGTGAAGTGGGTGCATGAGCTGATATGACAGACTTTGAACACTTAAGCTTGGTTGGGCTGGTCAAGAACTAGGGCTGTTGTCCTGGATATGACTCTGAGCCTCCTTGACTGCTCGTCATTCGGTCCTGCAATACAGCCAACTAATGACAAGAGAAGTTATCACTTTCTTTCTGTGCTTAACATATAACAATAATCTATGAACTGTGAGGCATTGTGAGCTGGATAAGCTACTACATTGCTGATGTTCTTATGTATGCTGCACAGTTTGTGCAAGTTGTACATTGTGATGAGTGTTGTGCTATGTTTGGCTTCAGTCTGAACAACATGGAGGAGCTTCTTATGGTGGAGCGAATAGCTTTCCAAAACCTTCCTGAACTCGCCAAACTGGAGCTCTGCAATAACCCACGACTGTCCTACATCGACCCGCAGGCCTTCAGGTGACTGTCTCTTGGCCATATCAAACAGATTTTCGGGGGGATCATCGGATTGTTGGGGTTTTCTCTTTAACACTGTAGTATCTTTACTTTACAGTGTGAAGCGCCTCGAGGTGACTTTTTTTGTGAATTGGCGCTGTATAAATAAAACTGAATTGAACTGAATTTTTTATATTTTTGAGAACTGTATTTCTTTTAACACTAAAACTGATTTCTAAAAGTTTTTTTGGTGTGTATTAAAAGGGGTCTATTACTAGTCAAGATCTTCCAATCAAAACTGAATTTGAGGACCATTTGTAGACCCATAATCACATGTAAATAACCATGCTGTTCTCTCATGTTCTCTCATAAAGAGAATCTGCAAATGTATACTACTGCTCAGAAGTTTGGGATCACTTGCAAATTTAATTGTTTTCCAAAGAAAAACATGTTTTCATGCACAAAGAATTTTATCCATGTCACAAACAATTAAAATTAATCAGATGATTTTGCAGGAGTGATCTATATTTTTGTATAGAGGCCTAAAATCAGCAGCCGTCAGTCCTCTGCATCAGTCTCCTGGTATGCTGCTAATCCCAGTTAATCATTTTACAAGGCTAATTGATCCTTGGAAAACTCTTTTGCAATTGTGTTTCACAGCTGAAAACCATTGTAATAAGGGAGCAAAAAATGGAGCATGGAATTCTTTTGGTCAGTTTAGTATCTGAAGCATCAGCAGTTGTTTGTTTATAGGCTCAAAATGGCCAGAAAAAAAGAACTGTCTTTAGAGACCTGTCAATCTATTGTTGTGCTTAGAAAGAAAAGCAATGTGAGAAATTGCAAGGAAACTTAAAATCTCTTGCTATGCTGCTAACTACTCCCTTCAGAGAGCAGCACACACTGACTAACAAGGACAGAAAAAAGAGGCGAGAGGCCCCAATGCACAACTGTGAATGAAGACAAATATCTGAGTGTGTGTGGTTTAAGACAAAGATGCCTCACAGGTTGTCAACTGTACAGCTGCACAAAATAGTAAACAATTTCCCCCTGGGATTAATAAAGTATTCTGATTCTGATCAGCATAAGTAGTGAAGAGGCGACGTCGGGATGCTGGACTTCATGGCAGAGTTGCCAAGAAAAAGCCATATCTTGGACTGGCCAACAAAAAAAAGAGACTGAGATGGGCAAAAGAGCACAGACACTGGACACTGGAAGACTTGAAGAAGGTGTTGTGGACAGATGAGTCCAGGTTTGAGGTCTTCAGATCAAACAGAATAACATTTGTGAGCTGCAGAACAAATGTGTCCTAATTTCAGCCAGTGAGTGGGAGGAAAGGACCCAAATGCAAGACTCTGGTCACAGGATGCAGAAACAGAAAACGGGCTTTAATTAGGCTAAATCTGGCAGTAAGACACAAGGATCAAAACACGTGCCGACTATCAGAGACGCAGACTAACATCAACATCACAACAAGGAGCAAGGGAAAAGTAGGGGTATAAATACACAAAGACAAATGAGGAAAGTGGCAACAGGTGGGAAGGGAGCACAGATGACAACAATCAGAGGCAGTAAGCAAAACTGAACACAATACATGGAAAACAACCAGTATCAAAGTAAAACGGAAGTGAGAAACACAACTGAGAATGCAGGCATGACAACTTAACAGAAGGACATGAACACAAGAGGATGACACATAGGAAACTAAAAACAAGCTAAACACAGGAAAGGACTGGAACAGAGACTCAGACTAAATACAAAAAACACAGATGAACAAGGCGAAACAGGAAAGTGTAGCATCCACACACAGAAGGCACTACCTAGAGCTTAATTACAATAAGCCATACTAAACATACACAGGATTAGAATTAAGTCTCAAGCATAAACAGGGGATAAAATAAATAGAACATAAGAATGAAGAACCCATAAACAAGAATGTTCAAAACTAGAATACAAAAACCCAAGCCAGAGCATAAAACTGAAACTGTGCAAATAGCAGAAATACAGGTTCAAACCAGTCCAAAGAAACTGCAGAAAAAACAAATACAAGGACTTAAGCATAAACTGTACAGAAAACATAAGGGGAGCTAGAATATCAAAAACCAGAAACAAAACTACAAAAAACAAGAACCTATGTACACGAAGAGAAAAGGTAAAAGCTATCCAAGAACATCTAAGAAACTAACAAAAACCCACAGACCATAGCAAAATGAAAAGATGCAAGAACAGTGCTTAATACAGTGCTTAATAGTCAAGCATGGTGGAGGCAGCATGATGGTCTGGAGTTGCTTTGATGCCCTGTGGACAGCATCTGATTGGGGCTAATTTCATCCTAAAACAGGATAAGGACCCAAAACACGCCTCCAAAATGTCACTATTTAAAGGTAAGCAGTCAGCCAGAATTCTGACTGTAATGAGACTGTAGTGAGCTGTTGTGGGAGCATTTTGACCGTATGGTACGGAAGGAGACTCCATCAAGTCAATCCATCTTGTGGGAGAAGCATTTCCATTAAAAGCATTATTTCTAACTCTTACAGTGTCAGCATCTCCTGTTCATTTGCTGTATTTCCTATTCAGACCAATTTCATGTGTGTTTCCATGAAAAACAAGATAATTTCCAAGTGATCCCAAACTTTTGAGCAGTAGTTTATATGTTCATGTTTATCTCTTTTTTTTTTATAGCAAATTACTTCAATTGGTTTTTTGCTTTGTTTTCATTTAATGACTCTCTCTGCCTTCTTTTCTTTCTCTACTCTTCTCATTTCTTTTTTCCTTCTTATTTGTTATTTTTCTCTCTGCTCTTTCCCCTTCAGCGACCTGCCCGCCCTTCGGACTCTTCTCCTCCACAATAACCAGCTCAGCCTCCTCTCTGGAGACCTCCTTTCCTCCCTCTCCTCTCTAGAGGAGGTTTCTCTTCACTCAAACCCCTTGCGGTGCGACTGCCTCCCCTCCTGGGGGCCTCACCTCGGAAACCAGTCACACCTAAAACTGCTAGAGTCCTCCATCACCATCTGCTCCTCCCCGCCTCACCTGATTGGTCAGGAGTTACGGGAGGTGGTGGCAGTTGGATGGGGTGGGGGCGGGTCCAACAGCTGCCTGCCTCACATCGCTCCTCACGCCTTCCCATCGACCATGAACGTCAGTGCAGGGCAGCCAATCACACTGGAGTGCTGGGCAGATGCTGATCCCGCCCCACAGTTCTACTGGGTGACGCCAACTGGAGACAAGGTGGGTGGACATGTGCGTGTAAATGTTAGCGCATCAAAATATAGAGTAGTTTAGAGCTGAAGAAGAAGTGCACCTTCAGTCATTGATGCATTACTGAACACGATGACCAGGCACGTGTCCAGGGCCCAGAAACACAGAGAAACACAAAACTTTCCGAGATTTCAATTTAAAACTTTTAATAAATCAAATATTACAGAAGATACCAATTGATGCAATGCTTGAATGTCCTGTTCCATTACCCAGTTTGGGCCAACTTTCAGCTGTCGGACGGATTGCCTCACATTTAACTCTAGAATACTTTGGTGTACAGAGGACTTCGTGGTGGACTGTGAGGTGCCCAGGTCCTGTGGCTACAAAATGAGCCCAAATCATCACCCCTCCACCACCATGCTTGACAGTTGGTATAAGGTGTTTGTTCTGATATGCTGTGTTTGATTTTCTCCAAACGCGGTGCTATTCGTTATGGCCAGCCATCTCCACTTTGGTCTGGTCTGTCCAAACACGTCGTTCAAGAAGTCAGATGTAGCTTTGCGAACTTAAGCTGTGCTGTCATGTTCTTTTTAGAGGCAAGAGGCTTTCTCCTGGCAGCTCATCCAAGAAAGCCATACTTGTCCAGTCAATTTCTAATTGCGCTGTCATGAACTTTAACATTTAACATGCTGAGGCCTGTAGAGTCTGAGATGTAGCTCCTGGGTTTTATTTGTGTATTTTGACATTGCTCTGTCTGACAGTTGTTGAATTTGCTGCGACGTCCACTCCTTGGAAGGTTATGGTATGGTGGTAACACACACCTGAATGCTCTAGATCTGCAAGATGCCAGAGCTTCTGCTTTTATAGAGGTGGTCACAGTTATGGATGATCAGTTATTAAAGTATACTGGATTAGCTGCACCTGGCTGCTGCTTACCTTTTTTATTCCAATGGAAGCAGTAAGGGTGTACTTACAGTAGTTCTTCTGCAAAGATTCCTGTGAAAACTCTCTTTTTCACATGACTGCGAGTGAGTGGTCGGTCATTTCCAACTTCTCATCTCTCATTGAGAAGGGTTACTGTCTCTTTCTAAGATTTGCCAGGGTATTTTTAGTGCCCAAACCTAACGAGCAAATTGAAGTGAAAGTAAAAAGTGAGAAACAAAAAAACAAACTAATTTCAAAATACAAGGGTCTTACTAGGATGCAAACCAGGATCTCCTGGCTTTTAAACATGAAAGCTACCATCACCCTTCCAACCTCCTCATGTGGACTGTGTGTGTCTGTAAAACAGGACCACTATTTCTCAGTGGCCAATATAGCCACTGTTGGAGCATCAGGGCACCAACACGAAAGGACATGTCGTGCATAATGGGTAGATGCAGGAGGCATCTGACAAAGCTTCATTTTACAGTGAGAAACAGAAAACCTGCAGAAACTCAAGCATATTATTTACTCCTTAAAGCCTAGTGAGCCTTTACATCATCGGCCCCAGTACTTGAGCCCATGCGTTAAATGCTAACTATATGACTTATACTGTATAAAACCCTACATGTTTGGCATTAGACCAAAAATCACAAAATTTATTATTGAGATAATTAGAAAAATCATTTAAAAAGATAAAATGGTCAGTAAAATTAAAACGATATATAAAGAATGTATAAACTTTTAAAGAGTCACTGAATTTTGCCATAAAACTGCTCAGGTGAGCTCAGAGGCAGTGGCTGCACCAATCATATCAGAGGAGGGGCGTGGCCTGAGCAGGAAGAAGAAGAAGAAGCATCGGATGTCAGAGCCTGGTGCATTGGTCATTGAACACGCGGAACCATCAGATACAGGTCAGTCTGAACTGCTGGTTCACATCCAGACAAACTTTAACTGGATTTTTTATGTTGACCTTTGGTTGCATGAAATCTTCTTTTCTTGTTCAGGTGTGTACACTTGTGTAGCCTGGAACATCGAGGGAGCTGACACCAAGAGTGTCTCAGTGTATGTGGACTCTCAGGGTTCTGGTGAGGGGAACGATTCCAGCAGAGACAAGATCTGGCTGGGGAACTCATCCAGTGGTGCAGCCTCCCTGGTGGTGCTTGCTAAGGTGCTTTTCTTACACAGTGTTTTATACAAAAATTGTTTACATTATTATTAGAGGCATGTGGTGAGTTCAGTTTGTTTGCTGTCAGCAATTAAAAATTTTATTTTAAATTTTTTTTTACAAATTCTACTTCCTGTTTTGCGTACAGTGCCTGTTCATCTAGTTCTTTTTCTAGGGCTAGCTGTTGGTCTTCATCAAATTCTAGCTCTTGGTATTCATTTAGTTTTAGTTCTTATTCTAGTTCTTTCTCTAGTTAGAGCTTTGGGTCTTCTTGTTCTTCTGGTTCTTCTACTTCTCCTAGTTAATTTCTGGTTCTTCATCTAGTTCTTCCTCTTGAGCAATTTACCCCTGGGATTAAAAAAATATTCTGATCCTGATTCTAATTCAAGCTATTAGGCATCATCTAGTTCTTCCTCTTGGGCTTCATTTAGTTCTAGCTGTTGCTATTCATCTAGTTTTTCTACTTTTTCTTATTCTTCTAGTTTCTTCTCTAGTTCCTCCTCTAGTTCTTCCTCTTCTTTTTTGCTTCATGTAGTTCCAGCTCTTGGTCTTCATCTGTTTCTAGTTCTTCTAGCTTTTCCTCTAGTTATTCATTATGTACTTCCTCTAGTTCTTCCTCTAATTCTAGGTCTTGGTTTTCATCTAGTTCTTCCTTTTGATCCTCATTTATGTCTTCTTCTTAGTCTTCATATAGTTCTTCCTCTAGTTCTTATAGTTCTTTCTCTAGTTCTTTCTTCTGATCCTTATCTAGTTCTTCCTCTTGGTCTTCATCTAGTTCTTTCTCTAATTCTTCTTATTGTCTTCATTTAGTTCTAGCTGTTGGTCTTCATCTATTGGTTTTGGGAGTCATTCAGTTGTAGATGTTCTTCCCCTATTTCTGCCTGTAGTCCCTTTTGTTCTACCTCAAGTTCTTTGTCCAGGTCTTTGTTCTTTTCCTAATTCTTTCAATTCCTTCACTGGTTCAACTTCTAGGCCTTGATCTTCATCTAGTGCTTCTTCAAGTTCTTGTTCTTCTTCTAGTTCCAATACTACTTCTGGCTGTTCCTCAAGTTCTTCTTCGCTTTTTAGCTCTTCTTCCTCTTTTTTATTCTTCTGCTAGTTATTCTTCTAGTATTTAAAATAGGTTTTTTTTTGTTTCTTTTTACATTATGGTTTACTATTTACTTACATTTACATAGTCCTTGCTATCCATGTGCTGGTCCAGACTGATTTCAGCTCCATCATACTACTGGGATTCACTGTGACTGTTTCCTGTATAGGTGGTTCATGCCCAGTCTGTGGTGTTGGAGTGGAAACTGTATCCCAGCAGCGGACCTTCGTCTTTTGGTGCAAACCAGCAGGACACCCCCCTTCCTCTGCCCCGGTGGACGAGTGCAACCGTGCACATTGACAACCCTCAGATCAGCTACACTGCCAAGGTGAACACATCCACCAGATACATTAGTGCTGGGAGTCTTAAAGCCATCACATGAGCTTCCACTTACAGGTCATTTTGACAAACACAGAACAGCACAGAATCAAGCAATCAACGCCCGCAGATCAGCTCAATGTCACCAATTCAGTTATTTGAGATCCATGCATCTCTACTACGAGCAGATTACAAACAGAAAATAGAATGTTTCCAATACCAGAAATCTTGTCCGAAGTCTAAAGGTTCTGCATACTCATATGGAGGTGTTTTTTTTTTTTGTTTTTTTTTTTAATCAATTACTGAGTTTCAGCCTAACCCACTGAATTCACTCCGAGTCATCAACTAGCATCATCATCATCTTTCCCACAAGGTACATCACTGGCCTAGGGGCGCTCCTGATGAGGGTCAGCTTTCATCCATCAGTGGCATCAAAGCTGTCTTGTCCATCATGATTTTCCGTGCGAGTGTATCAATGCCTCGCATTTTCTTGACACAGGACCAAATCTTCTTTGATGTTTTAACATCAAACAATACTTGTTTCTGTAATGCACAGTTCTCCAGTCTTATTTAAGATGATGTCGATGGTAGAAATTCTTGATTGGTAATGTGTTTGTTAATTCTTGAAGGTGTTCTATACTATACCAAACAGACCACTCCATATTAATACTTAGAGAAGTTATCAACTCTTTCTTCCAGGTTCCAGTGGACGTGCAGGAGTACAACCTGACTCACCTCCTTCCTGCCACTGAGTACCACGTCTGCCTCACTGTCTCCTCCTCTCCTCCTTTCTCCACCTCCCCTTCTTCCTTTCCTAGCACCTCCCCGACCCCTGTCTCTTCCTCCTCCTTCCTCCCCTCTGGTCCTGTCCACACCTCCTGTCTAAATGTCACCACTAAAGAGGCGGGTTTCTCTGTGGAGATGGTGGCGTCTCAGCGCAGCAGTGTGGCACTTGCGGCCGTCATGGGCTCCATGTTTGCTTTGTCCATCATGGCACTGCTGGTGGTCTACATGGGCCGCCGCGTGCAGCAGCACAAGTCCTGCGGCCACTCGCTGAAGAAGTACATGCAGAATGCCATGTCCATCCCTTTGAATGAGCGGTACCCACCGCTCATCACGCTATGGGAGAGCGAGACTGAGAAGGACAAAGACGACAAAGAGGAGGAAGAGGAGGACAGGGAGGGAGCAGGGAGGGAGGAGGAGGCTGGGGGGAGTCAGATCGACACTACAAAGACGTACATGTGGTAGCTGGAGGAGGGTGGAAGGGAAGGGTTGTCCGACATTAGAAGGGGACGAGAACTAATGGAAGGGAAAAGGGTTATGAGACGCAATGAGGAGCCTGACAGTCAAAGAGATGAGTAAAAATGGCTTCTGAGAGAGAGGAGGAGGTGTGAACTCACTAAAACAGCAAGACACCCATCTCTGCTTTCTTAACGGATCTTTTTTCATGCTTCAGTCCATCAGCTCCAAAAAAGCCTTCATCTCTCTCCTGCTGATCACTTTCCGCCATCGTCATCGTCATCGTCAATCTGACTGATTTGCTTCCTTCCAGGTAGCCACTTATAACCCAGAAAGAAATAACTGTATAGGTGCCTTTCAAGTGCATTCCTCAAATTCATCCAGTCATTTATGAAGTTTAATTGACTTTTTCTGCAATCAACAAGCAGCAACATCTGAACTTGGAAAAATTTAGTGGAATTCTGAAACCTGCTGTTCCTCTAATGACCACTTGAGGCTGGCTCCAAAAGCGAGTCGATCCCCATAGACTCCCATGGTAAAATGTCCAAATTTGCATCGTTAAAAAGCATGTTTACAGCCTGCAACAAAAAAATGTTTTAGCCTCCATAGAAAGCTTCGTCTTTTATGTCACCTATACAGTGTCAGAATTTTTTTATAACTCGTCAGTCTAGACAGTGTTAAGGCATTAAATTTTGGCATGTGGCGGCTTTGTCAGTTCTACCAACACAGGCTGCCGTTGTCAATCAGCATCTGCCTCAACCCTGCTAATCTAAAAGTTTTGATCCCTTTTCAGCTGAAAACCAAACGAAAAAAACAGCATTCCCATTTTTAATCACAAATTTCTTTTACTTGCTATAAAATATACGTTGAATGCAGTTTTTATATGAAAGAATATTGATGCAAAAGTGGCTTCATATGTACTGGAGGCCAACTCAGCCTTCCAGTGAACTCAAGAAATAAAGGGAGCGTAATCGCACACTCAGCAGGTAGAAAACACAACTCAATTTAGGTCAGTTCAATTTTATTTACTATATAGCACCAATTCACAACAAAAGTCACCTCAAGGTGCTTTATACTATAAAGTAAAGGTCCTACAATTAGAGAGAAAACCCCAACAGTCACCTATGAGCAAGCACTTGGTGACAGTGGGAAGGAAGAACTCCCTTTTAACTGGAAGAAACTTCTGGCAGAACCAGACTCAGGGAGGGGCGGCCATCTGCCTCAACTGATTGGGGGTGAGGGGATAAGAAGAGAAAAAGTAGAGCATAGAAAGACAAGGACAATACAGAACATTTAATGACAAGCAGCAGTAGCACATAAATGCATGAGGGGTGAAAAGAGGTGGGTGAAGAAGAAATCTTCAGCGCATCATGGGAAGTTCCCCAGCAGCCTGAGTCTAGGGACAGTTCAGGGTCACCTGATCCAGCCCTAACTATAAATTTTATCGAAAAGGAGAGTTTGAAGCCTAATCTTAACTGTAGAGAGGGTGTCTGTCTGGGAGCTGGTTCCACAGGAACCACTCTGAGACCCTAACCCACTCTGACAGCGACGAGCTCTAATGCAACGGTCACCAGAAAAAGCCCAACTCCAAAGTGAGACTTTGGATCTGAGAACCAGAACCAAGACAACACAAACCATCAAGTGCACCACAGGAAAGCAAGATGGATCAAATGTTTAGTTTTATTTTACTGAGTTTGGGGGAAACTTTGCAAAATCAGATTTTTAATATCAGCCAGTAAGTGGGAACAGTGGGGAGAAGAAAAAATACTCCTTTTAACAGGAGAAAAAAACTTCTTGCAGACCCAGGATTGGGGAGGGCTTTGCTTTTATTGGCTGGGAGTGAAGTGCTAGGATCTGTACGAGGATAAAAATGGATTTGTGTTCTGAGGTTTGTGGACTGAAGCATGAAAAAACGATGAGGGCTGAGCATTTCTCAAAGCTTCGTTCTTGTTCTGTCGAACCAGAGGAGCCTGTGGGACAGATTGAACGCACGGACGTTAAGAAGAGGTCGATGGATTTGTTCCCTCTCGGATCTGCTTCTCAAAAATGTGGGTCTGGAACCTGTTATTGAGCCGGCAGCTGGTTTAAACAGGCTGGGGTTTTTTTTTTGAGGAGAGCCCAGTGAGTTCACATGGTTTCATCTCAGCACCCCCCCCTCTCTGTCAAGCACACTGACAGTAGCTGTACTGTTAAAAAAACAGATTATTGTAATTTAGTTCATCTGATGAACACAAATGCAGCACTAACACTCAGCACAGGCAGCCATGTGGAAAATCTCACTTTAAATGTCTTCAGAGGTGCTTAAAGGTCCCGTATTCAGGCTCCTGTCACATGTGTGATAAAAATATGCCCTGTGGTACTGCAGTTAACAGAAACTTATTTTACAGTTAATTTAGAGCATTGCGTTGAAACAGACTTTGGGTTTTGTTAATGTTATTTCATTTTGAAGTTTTAAAAGTGTGCCAGTGATGCTCAGAAATTCACCGGGGAGAAGCGTACTAGAGCTATATCGGCCTAATATCGGTATCAGCTCTTTCAGTTCAGTTCAGTTTTATTTATATAGCGCCAGTTCACAACTAAAGTCACCTCAAGGCCTATTACACTGTAAGGTAAAGACCCAACAGTATTAGAGAGTAAACCTCTACAATCAGACGATCCCTTACGAGCAAGCACTTGGCAACTGTGGGAAGGAAGAACTCCCTTTCAAATCAGATGGGATCTCAGTGGATCTCTGTTCAGTCACCTTAAACAACTGCGTGATGAATGCCTTAAAACCTTTAAAAACGACGTGAGTTATCATACTGTGCAAAAGTCTTGAGCCAGCCCTCATTGCTGTATATTTTGCAAGAAAAATGGGAAATTGGTGCACATGTGCAAACATAAGTGGAAATACAGTGCATAAGGCTAAAAAAAAAAGTTTTTACAGTTCTAATGGGCTAGAAAGTCAATATTTGAAATGACCATCTTTGTTCTTCAACACGGTCTGAACCCTCTTAGGTAAGCTGAAGTGTCTTTTATTTAACTAGTCTTCAGGAGTAGTTCTTCAGGCTTCTTGAAGGGCATTCCTGTCAGGGTCTTGGCTGTGGTGTGGATCCAAAGGCAGACTGACTCAATAGTAAAAGGTTAAGATGTTTAATGTACAGGCTGTCAGGTTTAACAGAACACAGTCGCTGTAGAAATGTGCCAGGCAGGGAATATCCAATGGTAAGGTCCAGAGCTCCAAAACGTCCTTAATCCAAAACAGGAGTGAGAGGGGATCGGGCAGAACAGTCCTCAGAGTGCTTCGGGTGGGCGTCTCGGCAGGCGTGCTAAGAATACAGCAGAGAAACTTAGCTTGAGCGTAACAGGAGTGAGAACTTGGCCAGGCTTATTACACATAGTGCAATTAAACATTTCGGCAGTGTGGTGGAAACAGCTTGGCTTAAATATCCCCCTGACAATGGATCGGGAACAGGCGTGCAGCCACACTCCACCCCAAGCACGCCCATGCACTGAGGACTAAGCAGATCGAGTTAATGAGCCCAACCCAACCCAACCCAGGCAGACGAGAGACCGAAAGAACAGGCAGTTCAACCCTGGAGAACAAGGGGGGCATGACAATTCCAAAGGGCTTCTGTAGATGTTGATGCCTTTTCTTCCATTCACTGTCAACATGAGCCCACACTGCTTCAGTAATGTTGAGGTCTGGGCTCTGGGAAGACCAATCCATGACCGATAGTGTTCCATTGTGTGTTTCTTTTCTATCCAGTTAGTGTGTTTGGGATCATTTTGAAGCTGTTGCCAATCAGACGCTTTCCAGATGGTATTCCATGGTGGATCAAAATCTGACAGTACTTTACCGTGTTCAAATTTCCATCGATTTTGACAAGCTCCCCAACACCACTGGCTGAAATGCAGCCCCAAATCATGACAGAGCCTCCACCGTGTTTTACAGATGGTGGTGCTGTATTTCTATTTAACTTTACACATGTTTAATTGCACCCATTTCCCATTTTCTGTGCAAAATATAAAGAAATTGGGGTGGCTCAAGGCTTTTGCACAGTGCTGCACGTCTACTTTTCCACAGTCAGTAACACACCATCCCAGCTCCTGTGCTAAACTATCTTACCTGGCAGTTTATGAATATTGGTAAAATGATGATGATTCAGAACACTGTTTTAGTTGAGATTAACTGTCAGCACAGAACTTCCTGGTGAAAAGTGTAAAAATCTAGCCCTCCTTCTGCTATATGTTGGACACTTCTGCTTTAGCTAGTTTCAGGGCGGCTAGCTAACCTTCGTCCTGCATCTGCCTGGATGCCTCGCAGGTGTTTGGAAAATCTCTTTAATAATAAAACTGTACTTTGCTTTCAGAACATTATGTTCATCCTCTTTCAGGTCAGCTTCATACCAAACAAGCATGAGCTCCCTTCTTCCTGTCTGAATACGGGGCCTTTAATGCTTCAGAAGCGTCCCCTCACTCGACACACTTGTCTTCATCAGCAGCATGAATGCATTACCTTTATATTTTACTTGGTGTGTTCTGCACTGGGAACAACACACTGTGCACGGACGCGGACGGTGACCGCGTCCGTGCTTTTGTTTGTTCACCAGCGCAGAGTTGTGATCTTTGACTCTTTTATATCCTGTGACACACGGGCGTCTTCTGGGCTTGTCGACAACGTCACGCCAGGGGGCGGATGCTGCTGCATGCCTTTGCACTCATGTTTAGGACTGTTTGTATAAAACCACGTCTGCGTGACAACCTGCAAACTGCTGGAGGAGCGCCAGGTCCGGTGTTAAATACCGAATCTGTTCCACAAGCACTCTGCTTTTACCAAAGGAAAAATGACCTTGTAGTCTTGATCTCAGTCTGCAACTTAGCGTCTCATAGTTCAAAGACTCAGGTTTTGTTTCATAAGTTAAAAAAGTTATTTAAATCTATCCAGGAAGAAAGAAATGAACACATTTAGAGGATAACAAAACCATCTAACTCAAAATCATTCTTATTGTTCTTTAGAGCCTCTTTCTGAACTGTTGTTGCATTTTATTGCATTTCCTCTGATCTGAGTGACGGCAGAGTTTCTTCTCCTTGAGTCACTTTCCGCTCTTTCTGTATTTTGCCAGCCTCTCTCACAGCTGATATTCTTGGCTGTTTGACAGATTTTCTTGCTTTCTTATTTCTTCTGTGAGCTCATTTTCAGTTGTCATGGGCCTTTTTTCTCTGTGGCAGCAGAACAGAAACCGCTGCAAACACTTTTGATCAAAAACACCCTAAAAACAGTGTCCGCCCTACCAAAACAGCCCCATCGTTTCTGTTTCACTGCAGCTCAAACATGATTCTTGCTCTTATGAAACAGTTTCCGTATCAGTGAGAGCTACTTCAACGGGGACAGTGTGGATTTTCTCATGTTGCAAGAAGATAACATTTAATAAGGGTAAACATATGAGTGTAGGAATGATTGCTCAGGTTTTCTCGGGATAGTCATTTTCTTCTCATAACTACATAAAATGCATAAAATCCAAACTATAATTTTGATAATATTGCAACAAACTTGTGCTGTTTTCCATTATGTGGTTCAGCACTGACTTGCTGAATTGAGAAAAATATCTCCCAGCATCCCCTAGTATTAATGGTGCCTTCACAGATGTGGATACAGTCCTGTGAAAAACTAAGTAACATGCACCCTATGATTCAGTAGCTTGTAAAACTACCTTTAAGAGCAATAACTTGAAGTAACGGTTTCCTATATGACTTTACCCACAAAGTTGCTTCAGTTCATTGAGGTTTGTGGGCATTCATTTACATTTACAGCATTTTTATCAGGTTGAGGTCTGGACTTCGACTGGGCCATTACAGCACCTTGATTCTTTTATTTTCAGCCATTCTTTTGTAGATTTTCTGCTGCACTTGGGATCATTGTTCTGTTTCATGACCCAATTTGGGCCAACCTTTAGCGGTCGGACAGATGGCCTCACATTTAACTCTAGAATACTTTGAGAAACAGAGGATTTAGCGGTCTGCTTAATGACTGCAGTTGCAAAGCAAGCCTAAATCATCACCCCTCCACCACCATGCCTGACAGTTGGTATGAGGTGTTTTTGTTAATATGCTGTGTTTGGGTTTCTCCAAACATTATGGACAAACATCTTCACTTTGGTCTGGTCTGTCCAAAGGACATTGTTCCAGAAGTCTTGTGGTTTGTGGCTTGTAACTAAGCTGCACTATCATGTTCTTTTAAAAAACAAGGGGCTTTCTCCTGGCAACCCTTCTGAACACAATGCAACAAGATGGTGTTAACAAAATACTGAAATTATATATACATATATATATGTATATTTCAGTATTTTTAAAGGAATCATAATTTTCTCATAACTATGAAGCAGTACATGAAAGAGATCTTGTAATTCTGAGGTACAGTGTTTTTAAGTATGAGGACATTTTGGATCATCATGAAATAGAAGTTGTATAAAAGCTGTAACTATTATCACACATAAATCCACAGTTGTGAGATAATCTCTAAAGCTGGTCAAATAAATTTGGGGCAGGAAATTAATTAACAATTTTGATCAGTTGTTAACGAGTTCATTATTTCTGCCTACTTAGACTTTCTGTTTTCTCTTTCTATCAAAGTAGGCTGAGTCTTTTTGGAAAAATATTCACCCGATAACCGGCATAAAAGGAGTTCCTTGGTGAACGCAGAGTTCGTGGTTGTTTATTATTTATAAAAATCCAGATCAAACAGAAATGTGGTTTTTTTTGCCTCCAACTCTGTGGATACAGAAACGTCACCCTGAGAGTTTAATGGCCTCGCACTCTGAAGCGAATCTGTTACATGATCATTTTTAGATCTAAAAGCCTTTAATCCATAGTGCTGATTTTTCTAATCATTAAAATCATGAATCTGATTTTTTCTTTTCAAAATGTCCTTTTATTATCTTTTCTCCCATTCAATTCATTAATTCATGATAACAAATTCAGATTTTAAAAACCCAGTATTTGATGGGCCAAATTCAAATCCCAAAATTTGAGCTAAAAATTACCATTAAATATTCAGGATACAACAGATATTACATTTGGATATCAGAGGAAGCTGACATGTTGTGGAGGAAGTTTGGATGGTTATCGGGTAACATGAGCAGTGGAGCATTTTTTTTTGCTTAAATTTTGGGATCT
Organism: Etroplus canarensis; assembly: GCA_015106775.1. Lineage (NCBI taxonomy): Eukaryota > Metazoa > Chordata > Actinopteri > Cichliformes > Cichlidae > Etroplus > Etroplus canarensis. The sequence goes on along the minus strand of VUQH01082562.1, from coordinate 4,114 downwards.
CGGCTACCTGAATGTTTCAATAAATGTGATTAAAATTTGTAAAAGTGAATTCAGACGATATCAAAACAGCAAAAGAAAAGTTAGTACTATGAATTCTTTGGCTTATGAGCTTTAAAATGTGCTGGGTTAGATTGATCTCCGCTGCTCAGGAGTTATGGCCCTGTCACACCTCTGTGATTTAACCAGCGTATACCGACATATGAAAAATTTGGCGAATACTTTGCCGTACATCGAATGAAGTATTGGTAAGTTTGTATAAGTTAAGAGCACGCTGAAGCATGCTGGTACACGTCGTAGTACTGCGAGTTTTCTGAAAAATTTTGTACATGAACAAAATTTCTGACGTATGCCAGCGTATGACTCATACGTCCCATATACGGGGGGGCATAAGTTGTAGGTAAGTTATGCGATCACTGACACATGTTCACACGTTACTTGTAAGTTACTCATAATTCAAAATACGTCAAGATAAACTTATTTCTAAACTATGAGTAACATGCTTTGAACCTATGTGTAACTTATTTCAAACTTACCTCCAACATATATTGGCATATGTAGACGTATTGGACGTGTTCCATACGACCCAAGCACTTACTGAACGTATTATTTTATATAAGTTACTAATATGTTATGTATACATCCAAAATTTAAAAAAAAAAACCAAAAAAACATTGATAGTTCTGTATACGCCAGCGTTTTAGAGAATTTTTGATGCATCAGCATGCGCTGGCTAAATTGTCAAGGTGTGACAGGGCCAATAAAGACTTCATGTGTTGATGCTGGATCATCCGACAGATCCACAGTTTGCAGGTTTCATTGCTCGGACTTTCAGCCAAATATTTCCTCAACTGTCTGTCAACCAAAACACTTCAGGAACAAACACCCAAAGGATGCTCTGGGCATTTCAGAGAATATAAACTGTAAATAGAAACATCACATGCTGTTTTAAAGGTGTCTCTCTGGTTCTCTGGCTGAAGTTTCTGCACTGTGAGTAAACCGAAGCTTTGTGGGTTTCAGACTGAAATCACTTTGAACTCAGAGGAATTGAATTTGGGCTAAATTTGATCTAAAAACCTGGATATTGATTTATAAGTTTAAGATTTGTAAGTTTAAGATTTCGTTTCAGCTTTAACCTCCCCAGATTTGAGCTGTTTATGCTGATTTATGTTGAGAAGAATGAAGTATAAAGTGCAGAAAGCCCAGACATAACGCCCCCATATGAGGGTGCAGGGTCTCCGGAGGCTAAAGCTCTAATATGGTTCTAACATGTGATCGCTGAAGAAATGGACTGAATATTTCTTTCCTTCAGATTTAAGCTCCAACTTTAACCTTGTAAATCACAAAACAAACTTCACTCGTGAACTCGGTGACTCTGAAGGTTTCGACCACAAATAACGGACCGTTTCCGCCTGTACGGGAGTTTGATTTAAGCACCTGAACTGCAGACTGCACGCAAACAGTCTACGACTCCAAAATGTAAGAACTTTGAAATTGGGCCATGCTGAACTGCCGGTAAAATTCAAATGCAGATCCGTCTGTGGCTTCTTAAGCAATCCTGATTTTGAACAAACGGACAGATGCAATCAGTCGTACGACCATCTTGGTGGAGGTATCAACAGAAACAAGAAAACGGCTCCAAGTCATATTTACAAAACCAACAACTTTTTAACACGCAGCTCAGTCGACAAACATGAGTATGACAGTTTTTCTTAAACATACTATCTTATCTCACTCCGTCAGTAGTAAAAATGTCCCAGAGCTTTCTAAGAACGTTCCTTCAGGTCTTTTTTATTATATTAATCTACTCTCAGATTCCTGCCAGTTGTTTTACGCTGCGTTTCTGTTAAGCAACTTCCGGACTCCAGCCCTGTGAAGGTCTGGTACCCCACCTCTTGCTCCATCACAGCTGGGATAGGCTCTAGCCTCCTGGCAAACCTGAGTGGGATAAGTGATCAAGAAAATTAATGGATGGAGTCATTTATGATTCATCAGCCTCTCTATGTGAGGGTTTTGTGTGTTGTTTTGAAGCACAGTTTAACAAAAGCCAAAATGTTCCTGGTTCTGGTCACGTCCTTCCATTTTCTTTAACTTATCCATTTCAGGGCTGTGAGGGGGCTGGAGCCCAATACAGAGAGAGAGAGAGAGAGACAATCATTCACACCTATAGCCAATTTTGAACTGCCAGTTAACCTAACCCTCCTACATGACTTTGGACTGTGGGAGGAACTTCAGACTTTATACATGAGAGCCCCAGCCAGCTGGTGGATTCCAACCCAGGACCTCCTTGCTGTGAGGTAACAGTGCTAACCACTGTGCCACCACAGATATTTGCAGTCATACATTAAAAAAAACAAAACAAACCAAAATAAGATTTTTAAATGCTGGAAAAACACAGTCGGTGCTGCAAACCCCACCTAGAAAGTTTCTGAACCTCCCAACAGCAGTTGGACCCTGGTTCCTCCTGCAGGTAGAAGAGTTGAGCTCCTGCAAAGGCTCTTCATCTCCGGGGTGAAGTCAATGTACAGGACAGACGTCTGCTCTCATTAACTGATGAGTCAACGTAAGAGCTTGTCATACTGACCATTGGTGATCCAGCCTGATTGCATTTGAAACAATTCTTGTCCCGATGTTGATGCAGAAATGAAACAATCCAAAAATAATATTTTGTTTTTGTAACTATGACCTTAAAGACATTTTGTTTTGATTCTATAATGGTCACAGACTCACCCTCTGAGGAAGACCACAAAGTGCATCTGAAACCCTCAGAAACTTCAAACCTTTTAGCTTTGGTGGTGGCGCCCTCTGGTGTCCATCACCGTGAATAACAAGCAGAAACAGAGACACACTGCGCAGCTTTTCTCGTTAAACTCCACAGTAATATGCAGGGTATTTTGTATAAAGTGTATCGATCTATATTTGAAGAATTGCTTATATTATTATTATACTTATTATTATTGTTATTATTATTTACTCAACACTGAGCACCAACTGTAACTAAAAATGTGTGTGTGGGAGTGTGTGTGTGGGAGGAGAAGATTATATAAATACACTTTGTCACCTCACAGCCTGCTGTCTCTTTCTTGTGTGTTTAATATATGATAACATGTAAGATTTATTTCCTTTCTGACTGAAACTCGACCCCGGTGTTCCTGACCCGCAGGCTCCAAAGTTTATTATAGGTTCCGTAATTTCACTGTGATCGGCTCCAGCCTACTAGTGATGTCGTGCATCCTGCAGCACATCTGGGCGTTAAAATTTCCTCCTCTGTGCTTCTGCATCTTCAAGGTCAAACATAAATCTGAGTGGAGGTGGACTACCTGATAACAGCCTTTCAGTGGGCTTGCACAGAAATGCTGGGGTTTTACTTACAAATTCACTGCATGAATAAAATGGCTTTTGTCAGAAAATCTTCTTAAAGGATGCTTTTTGTAAATTCCTGTCTCTAAAAAATAGTTTTAAATCTTCCAAAATCAACTAAAGCTATTAACAGATTAGGAAGAAACAACTGCTGTTTAAGTTCAAAATGTCTATGCAATGGGATGAAAAGATAGGGTCAAACTGTACATTCATGTCAAAGCAGATTATATGACAAAAAGGGAACTAGGCAGTTGGTCCAGATGGCACATCTGTGGCAGTATGGCAAGATCTAGGAAAGAGGTTAGTGGACTTTTTAACATGATCCTGGGGAGTGGAAGGATGGCTAAAGAATGGAGAAGAAGTGCAATAGTGCTGTCTTCAAGAATAAGGGTGATGTGCAGAGCTGCAGTAACTACAGAGGGATCAAGTTGATGAGCCATACCATGAAGATATGGGAGAGGGTTGTTGAAGCTAGGTTAAGAAGAGAGGTGACCATCAGCGAGCAGCAGTATGGCTTCATGCTGAGAAAAAGTACAAAAGATGCAATGTTTGCTTTGAGAGTGTTGATGGAGAAGTATAGAGAAGGTCAGAAGGAGTTGCACTGTGTCTTTGTGGATCTTGAAAAAGCATATGATAGGGTGCCAAGAGAGGAACTGTGGAATTGTATGAGGAAGTCAGGAGTGACACAGAAGTATGTGAAGGTGGTGCAGGACATGTATGAGGACAGTGAGACAGTGGTGAGGTGTGCAGTAGGAGT